>JALPQI010003101.1:0-76060 GCA_025490895.1 Thaumatotibia leucotreta | reverse complement strand
ATTGCAGAATGGAATCTTGGCTAGACCTGCTGCTGTTACATTTCCAGGTCTCCTTTTCTTGCAAATAACTCCAAACTTTACTCAATGTAAACTGGTCGATAAAATCAGTTGAGGCTGACTTATCTCTATTGATATGAGTGATAATAGTGTATAAACAAGAGTGCAAAGTTGTATTTTAACCGAGTGTGGAATTGCAACACGATATAGCGAACGGATTCTAGGGTTGAACCATGAGCTAGCGAATGGATTCTATGGTTCGAAAATAGAATCCTGAGCGAATCGAGTGGTTCAAGAATAGAATCCTGAGCGAAGCGAGTGGTTCAAGAATAGAATCCTGAGCATATAGAGTGTTGCAATACACACGAGCTAAAATATTATCAAACCGGAATCAGAAGGGGATTCGAATGTACTGTTGACACAACAAATGACACTTCATTTACCTAGAAAAGAGTTGTTTATAGATGTAGTGAGTGATTAATTAATCTATTGTCTGTAAGTCTCGGCACTTAAACCAGGAATATATGAATATAACTATGAACATATCCTAGATTGTCGTGTACACTCTTGTGTCAACAGTATTTTCGAACCCCATTCTAATCGCGGTTTGATAATAACTTTGCAGCCGTGTGTAACACAAAACTTTTCACCTTCCTTAAGTGAGGAAATACAACATAATAAAAACAACTGGTCTATGTAAAATACACTTTTATTTTTAAAAATCAAGGGAAGTTCAAACTTTGCACTCTTGTGGATAAAACGCAACTTTGCTATCTGTTTTTAAAGAATAAACAAGCCCTTTCCGAGCAAGGAAGGTGAAAAATATTTTTTATTAAAACTTTTTTATTCTTATTCTTATTCTTTAAATTTTGACCACAATCAGATTACAGTTGTCTTAGTCCGCAGTATGTGTACATAGATGGCGCTAGTCGCGCGTCGTGACAGCCGCGGGCGCTGCTTACGAGCAACCGTGCCGAGCACAGACTATCTGGCAGAGGCGACAGTTCTCTGAAACTTGCTAGTTGTCTTAGTCCGCAGTATGTGTATAGATGGCGCTAGCCGCGTCGTGACGGCCGCGGGCGCTGCTTACGAGCAACCGTGCCGAGCAGAGACTATCTGGCAGAGGCGACAGCGCTCTGAAACTTGCTAGTTGTCTTAGTCCGCAGTATGTGTACATAGATGGCGCTAGTCTCGTCGTGACGGCCGCGGGCGCTGCTTACGAGCAACCGTGCCGTGCACAGACTATCTGGCAGAGGCGACAGCGCTCTGAAACTTGCCAGTTGTCTTAGTCCGCAGTATGTGTACATAGATGGCGCTAGTCTCGTCGTGACGGCCGCGGGCGCTGCTTACGAGCAACCGTGCCGTGCACAGACTATCTGGCAGAGGCGACAGCGCTCTGAAACTTGCCAGTTGTCTTAGTCCGCAGTATGTGTATAGATGGCGCTAGTCACGCGTGGTGATGGCCGCGGGCGCTGCTTACGAGCAACCGTGCCGAGCACAGACTATCTGGCAGAGGCGACAGCGCTCTGAAACTTGCTAGTTGTCTTAGTCCGCAGTATGTGTATAGATGGCGCTAGTCGCGCGTCGTGACGGCCGCGGGCGCTGCTTACGAGCAACCGTGCCGAGCACAGACTATCTGGCAGAGGCGACAGCGCTCTGAAACTTGCTAGTTGTCTTAGTCCGCAGTATGTGTACATAGATGGCGCTAGTCTCGTCGTGACGGCCGCGGGCGCTGCTTACGAGCAACCGTGCCGTGCACAGACTATCTGGCAGAGGCGACAGCGCTCTGAAACTTGCCAGTTGTCTTAGTCCGCAGTATGTGTACATAGATGGCGCTAGTCTCGTCGTGACGGCCGCGGGCGCTGCTTACGAGCAACCGTGCCGTGCACAGACTATCTGGCAGAGGCGACAGCGCTCTGAAACTTGCCAGTTGTCTTAGTCCGCAGTATGTGTATAGATGGCGCTAGTCGCGCGTCGTGACGGCCGCGGGCGCTGCTTACGAGCAACCGTGCCGAGCACAGACTATCTGGCAGAGGCGACAGCGCTCTGAAACTTGCTAGTTGTCTTAGTCCGCAGTATGTGTACATAGATGGCGCTAGTCTCGTCGTGACGGCCGCGGGCGCTGCTTACGAGCAACCGTGCCGAGCACAGACTATCTGGCAGAGGCGACAGCGCTCTGAAACTTGCCAGTTGTCTTAGTCCGCAGTATGTGTATAGATGGCGCTAGTCACGCGTGGTGATGGCCGCGGGCGCTGCTTACGAGCAACCGTGCCGAGCACAGACTATCTGGCAGAGGCGACAGCGCTCTGAAACTTGCTAGTTGTCTTAGTCCGCAGTATGTGTATAGATGGCGCTAGTCGCGCGTCGTGACGGCCGCGGGCGCTGCTTACGAGCAACCGTGCCGAGCACAGACTATCTGGCAGAGGCGACAGCGCTCTGAAACTTGCTAGTTGTCTTAGTCCGCAGTATGTGTACATAGATGGCGCTAGTCTCGTCGTGACGGCCGCGGGCGCTGCTTACGAGCAACCGTGCCGTGCACAGACTATCTGGCAGAGGCGACAGCGCTCTGAAACTTGCCAGTTGTCTTAGTCCGCAGTATGTGTACATAGATGGCGCTAGTCTCGTCGTGACGGCCGCGGGCGCTGCTTACGAGCAACCGTGCCGTGCACAGACTATCTGGCAGAGGCGACAGCGCTCTGAAACTTGCCAGTTGTCTTAGTCCGCAGTATGTGTATAGATGGCGCTAGTCGCGCGTCGTGACGGCCGCGGGCGCTGCTTACGAGCAACCGTGCCGAGCACAGACTATCTGGCAGAGGCGACAGCGCTCTGAAACTTGCTAGTTGTCTTAGTCTGCAGTATGTGTACATAGATGGCGCTAGTCTCGTCGTGACGGCCGCGGGCGCTGCTTACGAGCAACCGTGCCGAGCACAGACTATCTGGCAGAGGCGACAGCGCTCTGAAACTTGCTAGTTGTCTTAGTCCGCAGTATGTGTGTGCATAGATGGCGCTAGTCGCGCATTATGACAGCCGCGGGCGCTGCTTACGAGCAACCGTGCCGTGCACAGACTATCTGGCAGAGGCGACAGCGCTCTGAAACTTGCCAGTTGTCTTAGTCCGCAGTATGTGTATAGATGGCGCTAGTCACGCGTGGTGATGGCCGCGGGCGCTGCTTACGAGCAACCGTGCCGAGCACAGACTATCTGGCAGAGGCGACAGCGCTCTGAAACTTGCTAGTTGTCTTAGTCCGCAGTATGTGTGTGCATAGATGGCGCTAGTCGCGCATTATGACAGCCGCGGGCGCTGCTTACGAGCAACCGTGCCGTGCACAGACTATCTGGCAGAGGCGACAGCGCTCTGAAACTTGCCAGTTGTCTTAGTCCGCAGTATGTGTATAGATGGCGCTAGTCACGCGTGGTGATGGCCGCGGGCGCTGCTTACGAGCAACCGTGCCGAGCACAGACTATCTGGCAGAGGCGACAGCGCTCTGAAACTTGCTAGTTGTCTTAGTCCGCAGTATGTGTATAGATGGCGCTAGTCACGCGTGGTGATGGCCGCGGGCGCTGCTTACGAGCAACCGTGCCGAGCACAGACTATCTGGCAGAGGCGACAGCGCTCTGAAACTTGCTAGTTGTCTTAGTCCGCAGTATGTGTATAGATGGCGCTAGTCGCGCGTCGTGACGGCCGCGGGCGCTGCTTACGAGCAACCGTGCCGAGCACAGACTATCTGGCAGAGGCGACAGCGCTCTGAAACTTGCTAGTTGTCTTAGTCCGCAGTATGTGTACATAGATGGCGCTAGTCTCGTCGTGACGGCCGCGGGCGCTGCTTACGAGCAACCGTGCCGTGCACAGACTATCTGGCAGAGGCGACAGCGCTCTGAAACTTGCCAGTTGTCTTAGTCCGCAGTATGTGTATAGATGGCGCTAGTCACGCGTGGTGATGGCCGCGGGCGCTGCTTACGAGCAACCGTGCCGAGCACAGACTATCTGGCAGAGGCGACAGCGCTCTGAAACTTGCTAGTTGTCTTAGTCCGCAGTATGTGTGTGCATAGATGGCGCTAGTCGCGCATTATGACAGCCGCGGGCGCTGCTTACGAGCAACCGTGCCGTGCACAGACTATCTGGCAGAGGCGACAGCGCTCTGAAACTTGCCAGTTGTCTTAGTCCGCAGTATGTGTATAGATGGCGCTAGTCACGCGTGGTGATGGCCGCGGGCGCTGCTTACGAGCAACCGTGCCGAGCACAGACTATCTGGCAGAGGCGACAGCGCTCTGAAACTTGCTAGTTGTCTTAGTCCGCAGTATGTGAACATAGATGGCGCTAGCCGCGCGTCGTGACAGCCGCGGGCGCTGCTTACGAACAACCGTGCCGAGCACAGACTATCTGGCAGAGGCGACAGTGCTCTGAAACTTGCTAGTTGTCTTAGTCCGCAGTATGTGTGTGCATAGATGGCGCTAGTCGCGCGTCGTGACAGCCGCGGGCGCTGCTTACGAGCAACCGTGCCGAGCACAGACTATCTGGCAGAGGCGACAGCGCTCTGAAACTTGCTAGTTGTCTTAGTCCGCAGTATGTGAACATAGATGGCGCTAGCCGCGCGTCGTGACAGCCGCGGGCGCTGCTTACGAGCAACCGTGCCGAGCACAGACTATCTGGCAGAGGCGACAGCGCTCTGAAACTTGCTAGTTGTCTTAGTCCGCAGTATCTGTGTGCTTAGATGTCGCTAGTCACGCGTCGAGGAAAGCTAAACATACCTCTGATTCAACTACCCTCGTTTCAATTGAAGGAACTCACCCCTTACTCAACTTGCCTCAGTTAGTGATCGTGCATATTATTATGTCTCTACTCGTTTACAAGTGGCAACATCACCGACCACAATTAACTAGGTATATTACGTAGGTAATACTGCTTTCATTACAATGGCAGTCGCATTGTTATTATTGGCCTTTCAGCTGTCAGTTACGGAAGAAGTTTGATCCTTACATTCCTTACCAATACCAAGCCAGTCACAAAATTTCTGTCGCATCTATCTATACAATCCCTACTCTATGTTTGTCTTTTTCTTACCACACCAACCAATTCAGTGCCAACCAATAATCACTTTTCACTGCTTATTTCCTAGCCATAACTACCATAATCGCTCAGCATATATTTATTAAACTACCCAACTTAAGTTTGTAATTTCGGATATTGTAGGCGTAATTTGAATGGCAGGTGTATGATGGAGTTGCAAATTGTCTTATATGTGGCTACTATATAGGTACAATCAACAACACAGCTGTGACTACAGACAAAGTGCCAGAAATATGTATACACACCTTTATGTCCAGGCAATAAAGTTCTGTTTACATATTTTTGGCACTTTGCCTGTGTTCACTGGTGTGTTGTTGACTGTACTTTATATAGTACATAGTGTAATGGGTTCTAGGGAGGGGCATAACTATGAAAGGTAGTAGTTATGGAACCTGTTCTGGAACATGTTGAAGGCCTAGGCCAGAAAGTCGGGTACTTTGCGAATCGGGTATTATGTTCTATAATGAGTCTTTCTTTACGCCTACTAACTCGCCCATTCGTAGACTAAAAAGGAGAGAATATGATTTCTGAACTAGATAGGTATAGGTACTTGCCTCACAAAGTGTAACAAACATCGTGGTGATCCGTTTAAAGTTATAATTCAGTTTTTAACCTATTTTTTTTTGTTATTGTGGTGGTCGTTAAAATATTTAGGTTCGTGTCCAAACGATTTTCTTTTTGTCTTTCGTTCTTAAGTGAGACTGAAGAAAATACCTAAGGCCTGAATTACACCTGTGAGTTTTTACGTAAGTTGTAGGGACAGAGCTATTACTAGGAATGAGAGGTGAATATCGCTGTCTCATTCCTTAGTATAGCTCCGTCCCTATTACAACTTACGTAAGAACTTACAGGTGTAATCCCAGCCTAAATCATAAATAATTTTGAGATTTTTCTAAGACAAATCAAAATGAATATCGAGCGCTCAATAAAAACAAAGAATATTACATTACGACTCAAGTGCGAAAAACATGTAATTCGAAACGAGCGGCGATGTTACACGACCAAAGGGAGTGTTTTAAATCGACACGAGTTACGAATTTCCTTTTTATACGTTTCTCGTACGACGTTTTTTAGTCCCTCCGAAGTCTTGGACCCGACCTAAGGCCATCTGTACTAAAAAACGTCGTACGAGACACGTGCAAAAAGGGAATTCGAAACGAGTGGCGATGTTTTTAAATCGACAAGAGTTTCGCACTTGTGTCGTAATGTACTATTTTAAAATAAACTCTGCCTAGTAGATACATAGGCACGTCTAATCATAGTATAATTATGTACATTGTACCTACCTACATGTTAATATACCGTTTATTAAATAATATCAATAATGTCCCTTACTCGCTGTCAAAAATCAAATTACGGTCCACCTTTTCCCTTACTGCACTGCATAACCATCGATAAACTAGAGTTTAACCAAATTGTATCGACAAACTTACGGGTAAAGTGATTGCACACCCGCTGGGCCGCTAGATGACGCTAACAGGTGTAACTAACCTTAACTCTTACCAGGGAGAAGTGATTTGAAAGACTGTAGCCATACCATGAGTTGGAAAGTAAAGGATACATAAGGTGCGTTTAAACCAAAAGAGCATTCGCTGTTCTAGCGCCCGTTCTACGAAATCAACCAATCACGTTTTGTGTACCGATCGAATTTCGTAGAGTGGGAGGTTAGAACAGCGAATGCTCTATTAGTTTGAACGCACCTTTAAATAAAAACCTTAGCCTAAAACAACATAAAACTAGCTAAGACTAACAAGCTAACCTAAAAAACTAAGCCTAGCTATTGCCGGTCCACCATCCCCGCTCCCCGTCCCCCAAGTATACTTTAGGTTTTACTCGATACGTAAAGCATTACCTATATCGCGCTAGCACTAACATATTGGAGTGAGCGCGATGAGTACCGAGTAAAACATAATGTCAAGCCACGTTTTCACTTAGTTTTCTGAGCGAGCATTCACTCGTTCGTGGGCTGACGAACGAACATTTTGCTATGTGAAATCCTGTTTTCATCTGTCCAAGAACCAACGAATGCTCGCTCAGAACACCGGCTTTACCGATACTTGAAAAGTCATGGTACGGCGGCTACGGCCCTTTTATTTTATTTTTTTATTTTTTTTTTGTTTAGGGGGGGAGAAATGCTTTACGTATACCGCCCGGGTGCGGGAGGGGACCCGAGCGGTTATGTGGGACTCCCGTTTGGCTAATGAGGCCTACGGTATACCCACTAAAAAACCCCCCCATATGCCACCTCGTCGCCTTTTTGGCGGGGTTACGAGAACGCTCTCGCTTACATTCGCAACCCCGCCGGCGGCAGCTGCTTGCCGGCAGCACCTTCGTGGGTGTCCGAAGACCCTCCACGCTGGGCGCGCCAGATGGTTGGGCGCGCCTCCCTCCTCGGTCTCCATGATGCATTGTGGCGGACCCTCCCGAGACCGCTACAAGGAGACTGTAGGTACCGGAAGATTTCCCGGCACCCGGCGGCATATCAGGTCTGTGCTCTGCAGCCCCATCGACGCCGTTACGGCGGAACGGCCCCGCCAAGGTCGCAGGGGGTAGGGAGAGTGGCGCTCCGCAATACCATCACGCCTCTCCCCCTGCGATCCCACCTCGGCCGCAGAGGATAGGGAGAGCGGCAACGACAACACCGACACTCCTCTTCCTCTGCGGTCCACCTCCACGCGTCCTAAGCGGGCTCGGTGAGCCCACTTGGAGCGTCCTCCTCGGGCCAGCCGGCAGCCCAAAACTGGCCGGCCCCGGGTGCCTCTTCGCTTCACCATGGGTGACCAGTCCACGGTTACTGAGCCCCTCCACCACGACTAGGTGGGCACCCCACGGGGGGACCGGCTACGGCCCTAGCCATTCTAGCCAACATGTCATTGGCAATGGCAAAGTGTATGTGGGAAAGCAATAAATATATTTAAATGACAGATTCGGTAGATAAATCACGTGACAAATTTACTCCCGGGCCCCTTACACTGGACTTAGGTATGCCTGTTTTAAGTATAAAATACTGTCATATCATAGGGCAGTGCCCCCCCTGAACGAAGTCCTGTATCAGCGCCTGACGGGGGCTGATAAAATTGATTGAAAAACATAGTTTACCGTTTACCAGTCTTAACTTTTGACTTATCCTTGCACTTACCTTTCAAAAAGAAATAGACGTAAGAACCAAACAATTTCAACCAAATTTCCCCCTTTTCCGAAGCTAAGGAAGCTGACAAGCTCTCATTCACTACAAAAGGTCGTAAGTGTCAATATATTTCAAGCAAGTTTCGCCCTTTCGCTGCAAGAGGGTGCTGAGCAAATTGATTCAGTCTTTGAGTCCCCGCAACTCTATTTAAGTTATCGTAAGTCATTAAGTTCAAAGGCAAGCTTTTATTTAATGGCCCAAGTGAAATAAAGTGATAAATACATGAAAAACTATGGTGACGAAATTTTAATTGCTTTTTACCGGGTTTTTAAAGAGGGGGGTATTACAAGGGTTACAAAATACAAATGAGTGTTTTATTAAAAACTTCCACTTTGTCACTTGACATAAGTCCTACTACCGCGAACATACAGGGTGTAAGTCTAATACGGGCGAAGCTCTTAACGGGTGTTAGTTTACGACATAATAAGTACATTCAAATAACTTTTACTTAAAATTAGAGCAGTAAAATTTTCCATACAAAATAATTCGGCGCACAATGTAGAGCAGCATACGCTAGCGAAACACTCGTTGACAGCTAATAATTTCAAAAGCAGATGACATAATTACCATATCAACAATATCAAATGTTCGTACCTACATTGCTGCTACGATAATCTTAAAAAAATTCTGTGGGGTCATAATTAAGAGTAACTTAAAAAAACCTTGTAATCCATGATTACACAAATGAATCCCATGCCTGATTTAATTGATCGCCCGTATTAGATTTACACACTGTATAAGAACATAATATAAACATAGGTATCTTCTTCTTGAAGTGCCCTGCCCTGTCAGAGCGTCGGCGGTCAACATGGCTTTCGATTTTCCTCTAGTCTTCGCCGCTCGTATGAGGGTGGCTGCATCCTTCACCTCTATCCCCATCCATTTAGTCCTAGGTCTGCCTCTGCCTCTCTTCTCTCTTTCCCTGTATTTTCCCTTCATAGGTATAAAGATGACAATTTCCTACGATCATGTGACTGACTATATTTTACACAAAAGATCCCAATGGGTCGATGTGTATCCGTAAGGGCTCCACCACCTATAAGATAAGAAGAAAAGACTATATAATTTAACAAAAAATTACATCGTGAAGGTGCATTCAGACCAAACGAGCATTCGCTATTCTAACCCGCTCTACGAAATTCGATCGTTACACAAAACGTGATTCGTTGATTTCGTAGAGTGGGGGATAGAATAGCGAATGCGCGTTTGGTCTAAATGCACCTTAATATCATTGCGTATCCGAAATCATTTGAAACCTTCCGGCACCGTCAATTGCCCGGGTAGAATAATTGTAAATTAATTACCTGTCTGCATTATGTTAGCCTGTAACGCAATAAACAGAATCATATCATTCTCATAAAATAGAGATCAATAGACGGCCTTTTGGGAATGTATCTCTCTCGCACTTGTACATTTTGTACGTACGTTTGACAAGAAGGCGACACGTCGATCGTAGATCGTGGTACTACAAAATACTACATATATTATACTTTATTTCTACGCATCTCGTTCGCACAAGGGAACATTGCTATTTGCTATGCTAGTACAAGCGGGACACAAAAAAATTACGTAGATGTTTACTACGACACTCACAGTATACGCAGTAGCTATCTCTGTCATTCCAATCACATCTCTAAAAGAGTAATAGAGGCAGTTGATTCGAATTCACGATTTTCGATGGTCGCGGCAGACTTAGCTAATCGGCGTGACTAAACGGCTAAACATCATCATGCATATGATATGCAACCATTTTGATACTGGATTTTAGAGATAATGGTCATTATGAATTAGCATATTGCAGCAGCATTTCATTTTCCACCCCTTATATCTTCATAAGCTAATTTAGCTTTAGGAAATTTGTCAAGCGCGAGTAGGACCACACATAGGTCCGTTTTTGCATTTTGATTACTGCGGCCCTATCGCGAAATTCGAAATACGCAAATTTCAGAAATTGTCTAAAGGTGCATTTAGAACAAACGAGCTTTCGCTCATTCTATCCCCCACTCTACGAAATTCGTTTTCGTAGATTGGGATAACAACGTGACTCGTCGAAATTCGTTGATTTCTTAAGGTTCGTTCAGACCAAAAGAGCATTCGCTGTTCTAACCTCCCACTCTACGAAATTCGATCGTTACACAAAACGTGATTGGTTGATTTCGTAGAGCGGGGGATAGAACAGCGAATGCTCTTTTGGTCTGAACGCACCTTTAGAGTGGGGGATAGAATAAGCGAATGCTCGTTTGGTCTGAAATCTGAATCCACCTATAACTGCATTTGCCTCAAAATGGATTTACACCAAACGAGCGAATGCTCATTCTATCCCCACTCTACGAAATTCGTTCGTTACACAAATCGTAATTTGTCGAAATTCGTTGATTTCGTAGAGTGGTGAATAGAATGAGCGTAAGATTTAATATGGCTGCACCATCAGTTGGCTGTTTGATTGTTTAAACTACATAGTGACTTTAGACCAGCGGAAGCTTGACTTGTACCCTGCGACCATATATAACATGGACGTCTAACGCCAGCCCAAAAATGCCCCCAAAACCAATTGTTCAATTGTGCCAAGATGGGCAGGACATAGCGCTTTTCTTAACACCGCGCATATTTCGGCGCAACAACTTTGACAAATGTTTATAAAATATACAAATAAATAAATAATCAAAACTTTGACGGACCAATCATAACTATTTTTAAATGGCAGTTTAAGTTTTTATCGGTTGATATTGAAATTCATTACCGTGATGCATTGAAGAGGGGGTGACACTTGTCAACTAAAATTCAGGACAGTTTTTGAAAGGCAATTTAGTATGGCGTGAGGCTTCCATGTTTTATTTGTTCGTAGCTTGTACCTTAATCCTGCTGATCCTGCAGTCGCCGTCTATGGTCCCATCTGCCTCGCCCGGGGACCGGAGCCACTCACATATCGCCAGCGCCCGCTATTCTCATACACACAAGCAGCAAGTGCACTCGGGCCAACGTAGTATACTCGTAATCTGTAGGCTCATAGCGTCGATCTATTTATGAAATAGTACATTACTATAGAGGACGGGAAACGAAGGGTTACAGGCCAAGTAGATATATCTGGCCGAAGGAACTGAGGCCAGATAGGAATACGCGGCCTGTAACCCGGTTTCTCGCCGAGATTTGTATAGTGCTTTTCTCAAACTTGCCATGAAATAAATCGAACTGATTTCGCCGAACCATACTATTTGATTTGTAAATAAACCAATAGTACAGTATCGTACAACATTAAAAAAAAACATTCGCGCCTAACTTTTTTTTAAATCTATTTGAGGTATCCTTTTACCTGTTGGTATAGACATTAGTTCTTAGGTTATTTTTTTTCTGTGGCTGAATGTCAAAACCTAGTGTCACAATTTGACGTTTCAAAACAAAAGACAGTTTGTTTGCAGTCCTAGGTGTGACATAAATACATGAAATCTCTGTACATATCATCTTAGCACATGACACCGGATACATATTATTTCCGGGTTTAATTTAATGTAAGTAACATCAACATTCCGTAGCAAGTTTGAGAAAACGTTTATTACTACGCATTAAGAGCGAAAAAAAAACACAGGTATGAGAATACCCTTAGTCATCTGTACTTTCTCTGATCACTTCTTCTTCTTCTTGCGGTGCCATCTCCTACCGGAGGTTAGTGATCGTCATAGCAATGCGAACTTTGTCTACGGCCGCTCGAAATAGGGATCGAGTGCTCATACCGAACCACTCCCGAAGCTTTTTGAGCCATAGTGTTCTTCGTTTGCCCGGTCGTCGGCGACCCTGTATCTTCCCCTGTATTATTAACTGTAGAAGGGCATATTATTCCTGTCTCGTTATGTGTCCCAGGTATTCCAGTTTACGCCGCTTTATAGAATTCAAAACTTCCAGCTTTCTCAGATCACTTCTAGGAGGGTGAATATCGGAGTGTTTCGACCGCCTAATTTTGGTGGCATCATTTTTGCCGAAGACTCTAAACGTTTCAATATTATACTTCGTCATTTGTATAAGGTACCGTGCGTCCTTCAAATGATATAGTAGCACAGTGTATTGTAACACTTCGCCAAAATATTCACCCAGGAACGAACGCATTTTGCTTTTTTAATTCGGTCGCTGTATATTTCAAGGCTTATGATATGATGGTATCATGTTTAATCGTTTGTCGTCACGTTCTACCAAGTATGGAAGTGCGGAAGTGATGCGTAGCACGATAAATGGATAAAACGGGACCATCATTAGCCACCTGGTCAGGGTAGACCAATGTAGCCAGTTAATGGGTGAATATCTGAGCGTTTCAACCGACTAATTTTGGTGGCATCATTTTTGCCGAAGTTTCTATTCGTTACAATGTGCTACTTTGTCATTTGCAGGAGACACGGTACCTTATACAAATGACTAACATTGAGAATGATTTAACATTGAGACGTTTAATAACTTCGGCAAAAATGAAGTCGCCAAAATTAGGCGGTTGAAACGCTCAGATATTCACCCTAATCTGGTTCTGAAACGTCGAAAGCTCGCTAAGCAATGCGACCATAAAATATAGAGGCAGTATAGCACCTGCGGGCGTGCCGTGCGTGCCGGCTTTATAATTTGTAATTTACTGCTTGTGCTGGGGACTGCAAGGAGTCTAAAAAGGAAATCAGCAGAATTAGCTATGATGCCATTCTGCTATCGTATACGATAAGCGATAAGTAATTTGTCAGCCTCCCTAGCCTAGTTGGTAGTGACACTGCCTACGAAGCTGGAGGTTCCGGGTTCGAATCCCGGCGAGGGCATTATTTGTGTATTTAATATCACAAATATTTGTTCCTTGGTCATGGCTGTCTATGTATTTAAGTTTCTATCTATTATATATCGTCGCCTGATGGTAACCACATCATAAGCCTTAATTGAGCTTGCCGTGGGACTAGATCGATTTGTGTCAAGATGTTCCAAGATATTTATTTATTTGTAATAAATGTGTCAGAATGACTGATTCCAGCGAAAAGCCACATGGCCATTTCCATACATTATTACGGTCACGTGACTTATCGCTTATCGTATACGATTGCAGAATGGCATCTTGGCTAGGCCTGTTACAGCGCATGGGTTTTAAAACAGTACATTACGACACAAAACGAAAAACGTGAAATTCGAAACGACTGGCGATGTTTTAAAACACGACCGACAGGGAGTGTTTTAAATCGACAAGAGTTACGAATTTCGTTTTTGCACGTGTCTCGTACGACGTTTTTAATACAGATGGCCCTCTGAAGTTTTGAACCTAACGTAAAATAACACACTTCTCGCACTAGAGCCTAAAAGAGGCACCATCTGTACTAAAAATGATCATAAAGGATTTAGGGTGAAAATAGAGGAAAAGCAAAGAGGAAGTTAAGTTTAGAATAGAATAGAATAGAATTCTTTTATTTGGTGTAAAAAGGTAAACTTAAATTAAAATACATCTTAAACTTAAAGTTTAGATTTTCAATCATATTTTACCCACAAACGGGGGGAACTAATCGTGCAATTTTTGACTTTTCGGACATGACATGATGACACGCGTTGTCGCTGGCAGTCTGTCTGATTATGAGTATTTATGAGATCAAATCCCGTTTGTCGTTAAACTATAGTGGTATTCAGCAGTGTTATTCACTAAGGAAACCGCCTTGCTGTCAGCGTTGTGTCAGCGCTGCGGCAGCGTCCATCCTAAAAATGGAATTCACTAATGTACTTCAAACGACACTAGTGCTCGGCGACGAATGCGGCGTGAGCTGGAACTACACTGTGTCGAGGGTTTGACGTTTAATGTACGAACTTCGTATTCTCTAACGAAAAACAGCGACGAACTCGCCCACAACCTCGCTTACAGCCTCGATTCCTAATGTCAAATCAAACAGCTAGGATTTTAGACAAGGCTGTCTCAACATTGAGCTCGTTGACGAACGCAGCGTCGAATGTGTGAATAAGAGAATAGCATAGCAGACCAAACGAGCATTCACTATTCTAACCCTCTACTCTACGAAATTCGGTCGTTACACAAAACGTGATTTTGTAGAGTGGGGGATAGAATAGCGCGTTTGGTCTGAATGCACCTAATGAGGAACAGGCTCATTTTCGGAACGTAAAATGGAAAATTGTCGATAAGTAGTGAAGGTTTTTCAGGGGAGTTGGATTTTATTTAGCTTCGGAAATTCTATATTTGAGTCAAAGACCTTTTAGAGAGGTAAGGCCAAGCAATCTCAGGAGATGGGAAAATTCTATACATTACACTGAAGCCATAGTTTTAATAAGTTGTAATACAGGGAGTTTTCCCTTACGATTATGGACGACTTTTACACTTATTTGTTACTTTAATCTTTTCGACGCCACGTCAAGTACAGAAGCTGACACTCTGAAGCCACTGAAGTGTCAAAACTTTTGAGCTTTACGTAAGTAGCTACGTGCTTGTAAATTTACTTATATTGCTCTAGTGTAGCGCGCGTAGTGACTAAATACACGTGAGTTAAACATTTATAGTTATTATGTCTCATGACCCATGTTGGCCGTGTGGTGACGGCAGTAAGAATACTTTTGTCACCACCCCAACTCCTTCTGCGGCTGTCGTAAAAGTCGACTAAGGCATTGAATTGTCACTGACCATATGATGCGCAGCAGCGTCATCGTAGTGGACACATTACTGCGATCGCCACTGCGCTTGCCCAGCGTGGCGATTATAGGCATTTACCTCCTCATGCGTCTATACGCATAGTTAATAGGAGAGGCCTACACTACATCCAGCAGTGGACTAACATAGGCTGATGATGATGATGTTCCCAATATCTTTATCTAATAAGTTGTTTCTAAGGTGTTTAAATAGACACAATTATTTTATACACAGTATGTTACTTATTACCATTGAATAAAAAAGACACATTAACCTTAATACTAACTTTCTAAAACTAACGGTAGGTAACATAACTAAACCAAAACTAAAAAGTGCAAAAAATAGCTTATTTAAATTAAATCAAAAATATACGCTATACGTAGAGTAGACTTATACATACTGAATAATATAAAGGACCAGACAGAAAACAAAAGTGCACTATATGCCTCCGAATCTGGCATCTCGAATAAAATGGCCGGCATTATTTGTGGCGGCCCCGGGCGCGGATATTTTCAAAATAATAATTAAACGGATACATTTATTATGCGCCGCATATGTAATGCCTGCACAGGGTGCTGCATTAAGATAGGACTTGATCGCGTAGCTTTTTGTACGTTATTTGTTTATTTGTTTAAAAGACATCATACAACATTACAGCTTAAGCCAATGCGTCGTATGACAAAATACAGTATAAAAACAAAACTAAGAAAATTTAATGACATACATATAATGTATGTATAAGAAATGTATCACATCATTCACATCACAACGTCATGAGCAGTATAGCACGTCGAGAGCAGTAGGTACACTATGTATAATGTATATACTAGCTTTTTGACTTGGAAAATTACCGTATTGCATCCTTAGGAACCTACATAAGTATCGCAAGTACAGTAAAGTTTATAAATATGCATTACATTTGGTCACTTTTATTTGAACCTTCTTAAGTTGTTTATAAAATAAATAGAAAGAATAAAGTTAATGAGACGCTGATGTCTATTGTCTTAAACCGTTTCTCATGGTTTCCTTTACTCCTAAAAACGATCAACTTTAAGGCATTGAAAATGAGTGCAATACTATTCATAACTGTACTGTAGTGTAATTATTGCAATTTCAGTTTCATTTCAATGAAATATACATTTTGTGTACCTACTTACTTAATACTTTTATAGGCTTTGCCTGAAATAAATGATTAATTATTTGATGTACACATTCTGTAATGTAAGACAAAAGAGAGCGCCCTGTAGCCGGGTTTCCTCATCAGCGGCAGCTGCGCGCGCGGCCCGCGGCGCAAACGCAAAAAAAACGCAGCGTCTGCGCGCCCGCGTGCAGTATGGCTCGTCGAGAGAGGTAGATACATAAGAAATAATAATAGATATGTATGTATAGCTACTTATACTTACTTACTTATGCCGTGTGGTGACGGCAGTAAGAATACATTTCTCACCACCCCAACTCCTCCTGCGGGTGTCGTAACAGTCGACTAAGGGATTGAAGTGTCACTGACCATTTTACAAGATTGATGATGGGCAGCAGCGTCATCATAGTGGACACATTACTGCGATCGCCAATCCGCTTGCCCAGCGTGGCGATTATAGGCATTTACCTCCTAATGCGTCTATACGCATAGTTAATAGGAGAGGCCTACGTCCAGCAGTGGACTAACATAGGCTGATGATGATGATGATGATAGCTACTTATGTCTTTTCACTTGGAAAATTACTGGTAATTTAGCAACACAAGCACAGTCGAGTTCATAAAATTTTAATATCAGCCTCCGTAGCCTAGTTGGTGACTAGTTAGTGACCCTGCCTACGAAGCTGGAGGTTCCGGGTTCGAAACCCGGCGAGGGCATTATTTGTGTATTTATTTATCACACATATTTGTTCCTTGGTCATGGCTGTCTATGTATATAAGTATCTATGTGTATCTATCTATTATATAATATATCGTCGCTTGGTGCCCACATCACAAGCCTTAATTGAGCTCACCGTGGGACTAGGTCGATTTTTGTAAGATGTCTCATGATATTTATTATTCTCTTTATTCATCTTTCTTCCTGTGTTAGTTATTAAATATTAGAGTTGGGCAAAATTAATCTGCGGCCCTACCGCGAACTTCGCAATACGAAAATTTCGGGTATTTGTCTCTTTCACTCTAATGACGCCTTCTTTGGAGTGACAGAGAAAAATCCTCGAAACGAATTTCGATTTTCACGGTAGTAGGCGTGAATTGCACATCCTCTGCTCCTGCGGACCACTAAAGGTGCGTTTAAACAAAAAGAGCATTCGATGTTCTAGCACCCGTTCTAAGAAATCAACCAATCACGTTTTGAGTACCGATCGAATTTCGTAGAGTGGGCGGTTAGAACAGCGAATGCTCTTTTAGTTTGAACGCACCT
This sequence comes from Thaumatotibia leucotreta, assembly GCA_025490895.1. Classification (NCBI taxonomy): domain Eukaryota; kingdom Metazoa; phylum Arthropoda; class Insecta; order Lepidoptera; family Tortricidae; genus Thaumatotibia; species Thaumatotibia leucotreta. The sequence goes on along the minus strand of JALPQI010003101.1, from coordinate 58,774 downwards.
TAATGCACAAAAGAAGTACCTATTCACTTAGGCAGGCAAGTACTTCAACCTTACGAGGTTCAAAATATTACAGCACCAAGAATCTGGAACTTTCTAGATTCAACGTGTATCAATAGATCAGGCATAAAAATTTGGCCATAGTTGCCAATAATATAGTACGTTACGACACAAGTGCGAAAAACATGAAATCCGAAACGAGTGGCGATGTTTTTTAGTGCAGATGGCCCTCCGAAGTTTTGAACCTGACGTAAAAGTGCATTCACACCAAACGAGCATTCGCCATTCTATCCCCCGCTCTACAAAATCAACGAATCACGTTTTGTGTAACGATCGAATTTCGTAGAGTGGGGGGATAGAATAGCGAATGCTCGTTTGGTCTGAATGCACCTAAAGGTACGTTTAAACCAAAAGAGCATTCGCTGTTCTAGCGCCCGTTCTACGAAATCAACCAATCACGTTTTGTGTACCGATCGAATTTCGTAGAGTGGGAGGTTAGAACAGCGAATGCTCTTTTAGTTTGAATGCACGTTAAAAATGACACACTTCTCGCACTAGACTCACTAGAGCCTAAAAAATACACCATCTGTATAAATAATAAATAATAGGTACCCAAGCAAAGTTGAGTTCATAAATATGTATACATTTGTTCACTTTAAGGCATTGTTATAGATTCGGCATATCCAGTAGGTACCAAAAACCATAAATAAATAAAATTAATGTTAGGGCCTTATCACACTTGCGATTTACAAGCGAGGCGAAAGCGAACCGTACGCGCGGCGTGTTCGTCGCGTGCCCGCAACCAATTCGCCGCGATGGTGTCGCGATTACGCCGCGACCCCGTGACGAATACGCCGCGACTGCGCAGCGAGTTTGCCGCGTCAAGAGTTGGTATCCATTTTGTAATAATAAATCTTATTAGTGACTGTCCAAGACTCAGATCACTCTGAGTGATTTACTGACGGCTGCGCAGCGTATTCGTTACGCGATCGCGGCCAAATCGCAACGCACTCGCGGCGAATTGGTTACGGGCTCGCAACGATCACGCTGCGCGCTCGCTTCGCTTTCGCCTCGCTTGTAAATCGCAAGTGTGATAAGGCCCTTATGGCATGGCATGGGACGATCTCACACGAATCGACCTTGTCCCACGGTAAGCTTAATTATGCTGAATTATATTGGCTTGGTGTTGTGGGTTAATGACGATAGGTAGGGGAGACCAGGTATAAAAGTAACGCGGGATGAACGTAACAAATTCATTTAAAAATTTTCTACGACATCTATCCGAACGTCCTGCAGGGCATTAGATGCCATTTCGATTCCCCCCTAACCTCAGTTACACCCATGGTGCTGTGACGGCAGGTTTTGCGTGTAGTGCTATGGTCCCAGAAAAATGCGTCAAAAGTAATTTTTTAACGATTTTTTCAATCTTAGCTAGATTTTTCATGGTAAACGCTATAGCTTGCGTTTTGCATGGGAGTTGTAAAGTCACTAATCATTTACAGTTTAAGGGTTGCAAATCAATATTTTAATGATGCTTTTTATGTTTTTTCGCTACGTGTTTGTGGGATTCTGGAAATTCGATACCCAGGGATGATTGAAACAACTTGTTACTTTCATCCCGATTTCCAAATTGGAGGCTCATTGGTACACCTATGTGCTAGCGTTTATTAAATAACTCATATACTTAGTGCCTTTTGTTGCAGAATGTCTAATATACACAAAATAACAACAGACAGAAGTCCACCAAAATAGAAATTATAGCTTTAGCTGCAGTTGAGGTGATCCTTTATTTAAATGCACCACAGGGACGCAGCAAAGACGTACCAACTGGCTCACATCACTTTATATAGACATGTAAAGGAAAGCTTTACTTGAAAGTTCAGCGGCACTACCCAAGGCGGGATTTGTTTCTGGAAACAAATATTCACTGTCAATGAGGAGTAAAACACATTTTTTTTATCATATTAGGTACATTGTATGATTAGCTTAGTAGTATACTCAGTAATAAGGACAATGCAGGAAGCATTTAATTCCTTGGATTACACCTAAGCATTTGTTTACATGTCATTTAGAATAAGACAGAAAGTTGATTGCTCTCACGTCACTTATATATCCTATAGTTATAAATTATTGTCGTCTCATATAATACCTAATGTTAATTACATTCATTCATTGTTAATGTTCGTCCTTGAGATAGTGATATTGTAAGACTGTTGATTACTTAAAAATACTAATTACACATAATTATATTGATTATTTTATAGTTATTTACTTTGTTTCTATTATCCCTATGCACTGTTACAACCAGCCCTGGGGGTAGGGATAATTGCAACAAATTCCATCCTTCACTGTGAGCCATTTTTCTGTAAAACTATTCGATATATGAAGTCTATTTTGGTACCAATAGATACATGAAATATGTGTCTATTGCACATAAAGATGCAAAGTTTGACTACTGCTACCAAAAAAATATAAAAAATCGAAAACTGAAAATTGTTACGTTCATACCTGGTCTCCCCTATATTATGTAAGTAAGATGCTCAAAATTGTATAACGTTGTCTAATACCCCACACATTATAATTTATAAGTAACCACTAGTTTTCAAAACTAAAGTTCAACTTGTGCGAAGTCATATAGACATAAACACAATTTCGATTAATCATACTTAGTATCCAAAGCTAATTATTACTCGGCATTCATATCAAAGCAGGACTAGTGGGAGTCAATAAACCTTCCCAAACTACCCCGATATTAACGCACATCATGACGTCACGACACACATTAGGCTGCATTCACACGTTTAACCAAACAACCTAATAAACCACCTAATTACAAGCCTTAGGCTCGTACACGCCCTGCCTAAGGCATTAAAAAAAACCCGAAATCTTCCTGTCCCTTTCATTAAACAAAAGAAAGAAACGACACGACGTACGTGCAATTGCGTATGGAACGCAAAACATCCGAAAACGCATGCTATACGCGAGTTCATCAAAATTGTTCCTAATTTAAAATTGCAATTTTACTTATGCGGCTACTTATGCAAAGTTATTATAGAGTCAACTTAATGAACTTTGTTGAGCGCTCGCAGAAGTAAATTTGTTGCACTACGCACTTTCAGATTAAAGATTTGTCAGTCGAGTTTGAGTCTTATTTCCAAGCATTAAAGCCGTGGAAGTTTCGAGAGAAGTAACCGAAAGCAAGCCGCAGGGTAGTCGTGTGGAGGCTATCGCGAATCACGAACGAAGTGTTGCCTCTCTCTCGCACTCGTGAACTCGTGCATAAGTGTGACAGGGAGATCACACGTCGATTGTGGTTCGCGGTAGGGCCTCTGCAGCTAGGCATGACTGCCGCAAGACAAAGAGCACAATTAGTACATTCGGTGGAAGACGGCAGCGAGCCAATCATACCAACATTACGTGCAATGTTGACGTTAATTTTTGGTTTCGATGCGTGGGATTTTGCATTTCGTTATTAGTTCACGTTCGCATACCTGCCGTATTTAAATATAATTTCCATAAAAGCGCCAAACGAGAAATCGAAAATGATGAAAAACTATTTCGAACATACCTACCTACAGTACCTACTCGGCTTAAGGTGCGTTTAAACCAAAAGAGCATTCGCTGTTCTAGCGCCCGTTCTACGAAATCAACCAATCACGTTTTGTGTACCGATCGAATTTCGTAGAGTGGGAGAACAGCGAATGCTCTTTTAGTTTGAATTGAACGCACCTTTAGCCGTTTTTGAATATTTACGGAACCGTACAATGTACACTGAGTATTGGCCGACATGCTCTTGCTCGGTTGTTTTTAGATTATTTAGATTCTTTATCCACTGTTTTTTTCTTTACGATGTTTTCAACGATAAACAAAGTCTCCTAAATCGCCGGCATATTTATCGACCTGATACATACGAGTACTTTTTTATATAGGTACATAGTCGGCCATAAACGCTTATATTAACAACTGTCAACACGAATTAAAAATTAAAAAAAAGCACCGACTTCAACCGATTTCTTCGAGATCCCATCATCAGACCCCGATTTGGTGCCAACGGGACCATCTCGGTTGACATGATATTGAGATATTCGTGCATATGTCGTGCACATGCTTAATGCAAATTTAAGACTTTTATAGATTTCTCATGGATGCCATTTGGTCCACCAAATTAAAATGGGATCAATCGGTAAAGGTGGATTTAGACCAAACGAGCGAATACTCATTCAGTCATTCTATCCTCCACTCTACGAAATTATTTCGTTACACAAAACAAAATTCGTCGAAATTCGTTGATTTCGTAGAGTGGGGGATAGAATGAGCATTCGCTCAGGTGTAAATCCACCTTAAGCATCTTTCACATAAAAAAAGAATATCAAAATCGCTTCACCCAGTCGAAAGTTCTGAGGCGGGTATAGTTCGTGAAATATAAATTGGTAACTTTCTACCTACATTATAGTAAAAATAAACATTCACTTTATATTTCTCGAACTATAACAATAAACAATCCTAAAGAAACATACAGTCGAATTGAGAACCCTCTTTTTAAGTTGGTTGAAAATTATGGCCGTGTGGTGACGGCAATAAGAATACATTTGTCATTATCCCAACTCCTCCTGCGGGTGTCGTAAGAGTCGACTAAGGGATTGAAGTGCCACTGACCATTATTTGTTGATGGGCAGCAGCGTCATCATAGTGGACACATTACTGCGATCGCCAATCCGCGTCTATAAGCATAGTTAATTTAATAGGGGAGGCCTACGTCCAGCAGTGGACTATCATAAGCTGATGACGATGATGATGATGACTCATTCTACAACACCTCTCTACCTATCGGTAAGCTCCAACGGCGTAATTTTCGAGCGCCGCTCAATGCGACGCACTCGTGAATGGGTTGTTATTTAAACCCTCTATTGATCGGTAACAAAGCCCCGTGTACCCGGCCAGAGTTAGGCAGACGTAGAAAAGGCTTAAAATATAATGAAACCATTAAACTCACGTGTTGGTATTTAAATAGTCACTACGCGTAAAAAGCTTCGTAGATTCAGGGTTACCAATTCTAACAAAAGATCAATCTAAAATCCCCTAAAACTAAGGTAGATATTATCTTGACCCCCAAAATAAAAAAATACACTTTTTTAAGGAATCAAGTAAGTTTTTTTTAGAAAATCTGTGATAACAGAATTAGGTACTAACTTTTAAAAATAGCATAGTCTTCTTTGTGCAAAATACCCTATCTACAATATTTAAGGTACATTACCTTCATGTCCCATAGTTTTGGGACACCCTGTATATCTACTATCACCTAATACAACCACAACACAAGCCTTAAAGCTGGCTTTGAGACTTGAAACTGTCGATTTATAACATTTAAAAATATTTGCTGAAATCGCGAAACCAAAGACCGAAGAGCTGGTGGCTTCCTCGCACAACGCATCAGTAAAGAGTGGTATTGCGATACAACGAGGAATTGCCGGCAGCAACCTGGGTGCAATGCCACAAGTGCCAATCTTAGATATAGTTTAAGATTAGTTAGATTTCATTTATGTATGTACATTGTGTGCCGTGTGGTGATGGCAGTAAGAATACATTTCTCACCACCCCAACTCCTCCTGCGGGTGTCGTAAGAGTCGAGTAAGGGATTGAAGTGTCACTTACTTACCATTATTTAATAAAAGATTGTTGATGGGCAGCAGCGCAGCGTCATAAGTCATAATAGTGGACACATTACTGTGATCGCCAATCCGCTTGCCCAGCGTGGCGATTATGGGCATTTACCTCCTAATGCGTCTAAACGCACAGAGAGGCTAGGAGAGGCCTACGTCGAGCAGTGGACTATCATAGGCTGATGATGATGATATAAATTGTACTGTTTAAAAAAAATCTGTAGAATGTATGGACATCGATGCTGCGGCCATATATATAACATGGACGTCAAACGCCAGCTCAAAAATGCCCCCAAAAAGAATTGTTCAATTGTGCCAAAATGGGCAAGGACATAGCGCTTTTCTTAACAACGTGCATATTTCGGCGCAACATTATGTGACAAATTATGTTTATTGAATATAGCCAATCAAAACTTTGACGGACCAATCACAACTTTTTTTAAATGGCGGTTTAAGTTTTTATACGTTGATGTTGAAATTCATTACCGTGATGCATTGAAGAAGGGGTGATTAAAAATAATATTAATATTTGAAAAAAATAAAAGGTCCTCTTTAAATATTTGTAACTCTACAATATGGAAGGGTAAAGCGCCCCTTTCGCTTTCATTGTGCGAAGCGATGTTACTCTCCATAGTGTCTATACCGGCTCGGCGATCATCATAAAACTGCTAAAAACTCTAAAACAGAGCTTGTATACCTATATGTATTAATTTAAACATTCACGATTATCACTCATATTTTAAAGACAAACTTAATCGCGTAAACTTACGTTTAATTATATCCTGACGTTTCGGGCATGACGTTACACCCGTGGTCGCAGGCAGACTGGCGAGAGAATGTATCAACACCTTTGAGCTGCGCGGGTTTTTCAAACTACCCGCACTTGATCTTGATTATTCACTTCTAGGCTAAGGTTGTCACTAGGCCTACACACTACACTCACAACATCCAATGGCTTGTATACCTAGCTATAATAGGGTGAATATCTGTGAGTTTCAACCGCCTAATTTTGGTGGCATCATTTTTGCCAAAGTTTCTATTCGTTACAATGTGCTACTTTGTCATTTGAAGGAGGCACGGTACCTTATACAAATGACGAAGTATATAATTGAGACGTATAGAAACTTCGGCAAAAATGATGCCACCAAAATTAAGCGATTGAAACGCTCAGATATTCTCCCAATTATGTTAGGTTTCACTCGATTAAAGGATAAACGAGCGCTTTACGAGCTAGTGAGAGGAAAATACGTAAGTAAACATACTAACCTCAAAGATAAATCAACAATTTATTACCAGGACCTGGGCTCAAGAAAAAGTAAGTTTGTGCAGTCTTTCAAGGTTCCATTTCTCAAAAGCTTATAACTTGTAATACAAGTGGATGTCTCTTTTTGACAGTATTAATTAGATAAGGACTTCCGCTTGTATTACAAGTTACAAGCTTTCGAGAAATGGGCCCCAGAGTCTCTAATAACCTCACACGCACCGTTTAGGTAAGTATGTAAGTCATACCAGTATGTTGTCAGCCTCCGTAGCCTAGTTGGTAGTGACCCTGCCTACGAAGCTGGAGGTTCCGGGTTCGAATCCCGGCCAGGGCATTATTTGTGTATTTATTTATCACAAATATTTGTTCCTTGATCATGGCTGTCTATGTATTTAAGTATCTATATGTATCTTATCTATCTATTATATATCGTCGGTTGACCACCAAAACTCAATAAGTAACAAATACCTACTTGAAATAGAGATCGTATCTAAGTTCTGATTCAATAGCAATACTGACATAAGAGGTTGCTAAGAGTAGTGACAGTTTTTATAAGTAGTGAGTTTTGCTTGTCAGCCGACGATATATCGTCGCCTGGTACCCACATCGCAAGTCTTAATTGAGCTTACCGTGGGACTAGGTCAATTTGTGTGAGTTGTCCCAAGATAATTATAATTATACGAAATCGGGAAAAAAATATCACTTTCCCATACAAACCTACTAACCCCTTGTCCGCTTTTTAACAAACTAAACTTAAATAGTGCACCTAATACCTTAAGAAACCCAATTTTCCTCACAAAATAAACCCAAGCGCTTCGCAAACCAAGTTTCCGGCTCCGCTGGGCGCGCAAATTGTTATTTCCGGTCGGTCCGCTCCGTTTCCGCCAATAAGGTGCAGGTGGCGCCACTATTTAGTTTGCTCCGCCACTTCCGGGGTAATGGAGGGTAGTTTTAGAAGTTAGGAAATGGAGAAATGGAAATTGTTATTTGATTTTAAAACATTGGCTTAATTCGGCGGTGTATATTGTATGTATCTATACAGGGTGTTTTTTTTTCGACCGTTCAAATTCTACGTAGTGAATGTGAAGGTCATACTGACCAACTTTTACTATGGGGACAAAGTCGAAATCGCGAAAAAAAAATCAGCTGTTTCATACATTTCGGCCGGCGTAATGCCGCCAATTTGTATGAAACAGCTGATTTTTTTTTCGCGATTTCGACTTTGTTCCCATAGTAAAAGTTGGTGAGTATGACCTACACATTCACTACGTAGAATTTGAACGGTCGAAAAAAAAAACACCCTGTATATTCATAATAAATAAATATATTGGGTCATCTTACACATATCGACCTAGTCCCACGGTAAGCTCAAGTAAGGCTTGTGATGTGGGTACCAAGCGACAATAATATATAATAGATAGATACATATAGATACTTAAATACATAGACAGCCATGACCAAGGAACAAATATTTGTGATAAATAAATACACAAATAATGCCCTCGCCGGGATTCGAACCGGAACCTCCAGCTTCGTAGGCAGGGTCACTACCAACTAGGCTACAGAGGCTGAAAATACATAGGTACATACAATATTCACCAAATTAAAGAATCAGTCCGTCTTCAACCGATCTCTCCAAGATTCCATCATCACATCAGCATGCTTAGCCAAGTTGCCAATCGCTAGCGCTTAGTAGCGTATCGTAGTTTTCCCTCTCTGTCACTCTTTCATATTAGTGCGACAAAGACAGTTAGCTGCGATTAACGATGAAGCGCTAGCGATTGGCAACTTGTCTAAGCACCCGGACCCCTATTTGGTGCGAACGGGACCATCTTGGGGTTATACAACACTGTTCGATTAAAAAAATACGATCACGATTCCTGGAGATATCGAGTAACATGTTGTTGTTCTTGTCGTTGTTGTTGTTGTTGTTGTTGTTGTTGTTGTCCGGCCGATTTCGGCCATGGTGACTGCTTCAATTCCGTTGCTGTCTTTGGTGAGCTCTCATGTGGCTGATGAAGCCTGTCTTCATAGAAGATTTCAGCAAAGCAGTGAGCACACCGTTTCTGAAAGTATAATCTGTGAGTTCCTATAATTAACATGGCAGCCAAAAATATGTCGAGCTTTCTAGCAATTTCTACAGAGGTGTGGCCGGAGCCGGATTGGCGGGACGTTTGTTCACTTTTTCAATATTGTCTTTATATTAGTGCTGATCACTTAAGGTGCATTCAGACCAAAAGAGCATTCGCTGTTCTATCCCCCGCTTTACGAAATCAACCAATCGCGTTTTGTGTAACGATCGAATTTCGTAGAGTGGGGGGTTAGATAGAATAGCGAATGTTTGTTTGGTCTGAACGCACCTTTAGATTGCCCGCTAACTGGTAATAGGTTGGTGTGGTCATTGGGAGGAGCAAGTGATAATTTAAGTACCTACTTTCCTTGCTCGTTCGAATGGTAGCACTCACCGGTTCCTCGTTATATGTTGTATTTGTTTGTGTTATTATAATTATGTATTTATAAAGAATGTAGTATAAGCTAGTAAGTAACATAGTCATGAACTATAAAGTCTGAAACTGTAAGACATACGAAGATTTGTTCCTAGGAACCATGAACTATTGAAATGATATCAAACTAAGGTTACCCTATAGAAGGCGAAGTTTCGGAACTTTCGGATAACCCAAAACGGTAAAAATGTGAATCATCCTTATTTCGGCACCCTTCTAGAACAAAGACAATCCAAATTAAATAATCCATAAACCTTAAGTAATCATAAGAAGGTAACCTCGTAATCCCGCAGGATAATTATAAGAAAATGTACAAAGGTCCCCGTGGGGCGGCATTGTAATTATTTTCCTTGAAAAAGTTTCGCGTTACGATTTGTTTTGGGGATCGACAGCATAATGTTGATAGGACAGTTACATTTCTATTTAATTGGTATCATTGTGCTTACTTATTTTCTCTTTGTCAACCTCCGGCCTATTTTGCACCTAGGCTAAGGTAAACTTGCGTGTGGTGTCGTAAAAATCGTCTTAATGATTAAAGTGTTAGGTACTGGTCAGTAATCATTTATTGAAGATGGACGGTACAGCAACATCGTCATCGTCAACGCGATCGCCAATCCGCTTGCCAAGCGTGGCGAATATTGGCATTCACCTCCTTTTGCGTCTAACTAAACGCATAATTAATGGGTGAGACCTTTATCCAGGGTGCGTAGACAAGTTTCCAATCGCTAATGCTTAATCGTCAATCGTAAACGGAATGCGGCTAACTGTCTTTGTCGCACTAATATGAAAGAGTGACGTAGAGGGAAAATTACATATTATGCTACTAAGCGTTAGCGATTGGCAACTTGGCTAAGCATGCAGGCCTGCTACCGCGAACACCGAAGTTCGCAAATTTCCCGGATTTTTCTCTGTCACTCGAATGACACCTTCGTTGGAGTGACAAATCCCCGAAATTTGGGAAATCGGTGTTCGTGGTAGCAGGCCAGCAGTGGATTGAGATAGGCTGATGATATGATAATTTATAAGATTGTATCTCACTGATATATAAAAATTCTTAGCATTTTTAAATTGGTCTTATCCCTATAATTATTTCCTCCACAAATGCTTGTCGTTACCGAAAACTTTTCATGTATCCGCCGACCTTTCTGTCCGAATCCATAATTTATTTTACTTATACATTATTAGCATATTTATGGGAATAATAAAGAATTCCAATTTATATTATCGAAACAAAAAGTATAGGGACTTTTTTGTTTTACTTCATATACTAATATTAAACGAAAAATAAATTGTGATTGTTTCATTTCAAAATGTTAGATTGAATTATTTTATTTGCAAATGATTCGAACCCGGCTATAGGGCATTATTTGTGTATATATTTATCACAAATATTTGTTCCTTGGTCGTGGCTGTTTATGTGTTTAAGTATGTCTATCTATTATATATACGTAGGTATCGTCGCTTGGTAGGTACCCACACTTAATTGAGTTTACCGTGAGACTAAGTCGATTTGTGTAAGGTGTCCCAAAATATTTATTTATTGATACATATTTCTTGGCTCTTTCAACATAGCGATAGCGGTTTAATAGTAAATCAAAGTAAATCAAGGTGGTTGGAAAATTGCTTACTAAATAACTTAAATAAGACAGCTAAAGATGAACACACTTTACGTTGCTTCTGAATGTTGTCTCTTAAACCTAGCCTTAGGTCACATAGTTTTAGTTCGACGCAGTTGGCTAATCAAATTCTAGGACAATTAGAAACTCATTACAAGATAAATAACTTCGCTTAATACAGTTGCGATCTTAAATGACATTTCAAGTTACAAAGTACATTTCATATTTCATAATTAAGCTCAAGCAACATGAAATAATTTTACGTTTGTAGTACTTTAAGACTTTGAAGTCCTACTATGAACAGTAAGTATATTGTCCAAAAATATGTTGAAATAGCTATTGCTGAAAATGCATGTGTGTGTAGCGCTCCGTTTTTGTTTTGTATACGTTTGTGTGCGTGAGTTTTCCGCGTGCATATTGTGTGTGTGCGTGTGTGTATGTGTGTGTGTTTGTGTGTGTGCGCCCCGCCCCGAGCGACCAAGAAGGCGCCCTCGGTGTAGCCGCGGGGGTTCACGCTGGATAAGGGTGGAAGTGACTTTTTTGACGAGTTATTTTTTTTCAATTGCAATAGGTGCAGCGAGGAGATACCGCCAGCATCCAATGCTAGAGCTACAAGGGTCTATTTGGGATTTAGGCCATTTAGGGTAGGTCGGTTAAGATAGCCTGATTTCATTGTACATTCATTCATTTTGCTTCCTCTGTAGCTTTAGTAGTGACCCTGTCTATTAAATATAATATATCATAAGTATCTGTCGCTTAGTAAGAATCCACAATATAAAATTGAGGTTACCGTGGAACTATGTCGATTCGAGTATGTTTGTTCCATGACATTCCTCACAACCGAAATAAACTCGTAAACAAGACGAAAAAACCTACTTTCCTAAACTTGTTCTACTCCGTGCTAAAGTACCCATATTTAAGGACTAGCTAGCAGTAGTACATTTTGTTGATGATTCAATAACAACAATTCTCTAGGTAGTAAAGGTATTGATGTAGAACCTAGAGTAACGTTTTCAGGCGGCTTAATTGCATGTATTGTTGATAGGAGAGCATGAACATGTATGTTGTAACAAATTAATAAATGCTTATGTTATTTATTTTCAGCTGGGACCTACATGAAAAAAATCTTCGACAATTTAAATTAGATCGTGGAATTTTCAGTATCTCAGCTACGAGCTTTTGCGGAAAGCGCGTCACCGTTTACAGTAGACATAGGGCGGGCTACTGTTCACAGCCTGCGGCCTTCCTGACCAATCACAGCGCTTCGAGCTATATCGCTGTCCCTTGCTCTCGCGTCTAAAATCCCATCCGGTCATCTTTTTCACTCCCCCCGGCGAAAATCCCAAGAACACACACTTGCCATGGAATAACTGTCCCTGTCATAAGATAATAAAGTATAGTTTACAGTATCAGTGACATAGTCGCTTCAGGCGTTTCGTAATCGCAATAATGTTTATTTGATATCGAGCGTCAGGCGACGATTTTCAAGTTCAGATTTGTCTTTCAAGCGACTTTGAACCCTACATGTCAAACAACGAAGTTGAATATTTAAAAATGTAGCTCAGAAACGTATTTACGTGTGCAATGCTGGCATTTTCATTGTTACAATTTCGAACACAGTTTCCACGCACGCTGACTTCAGCCTAATCTTCTAAGTGCGAAAGGTGATTTTGGCGTGCGTTGGTCGGGACGTGTAACTTTTTAATTTCAGCTAGGGTTGTGCCCTGAGGCAAAGCTATTTGCGATGACAATTCGCGAGCTTCGAACGAAATATGCCTTTTATTCGTACTGGGTACGGATTACGCTCTAAAACGGAATTGGTGTCGTTGTTGGAATTTGCAACTAAACCTATTTGCAGACACTTTTATACGTAAGGAGAGGCGATCCTGCCTGGATATAGCAACGTGGATCGTAAAATGTTATAGCTACGAACAGTCTAGCTGGGATTTTTGGTAAACGTCGGAATTGTATTGAACACTAAAAGAGAATATAAATAAATTTCAACTGTGATTTATTTTTTCACGGCTATAACTTATTTGATTCATATTTTATGGGATATAGAGACATAATATACGATTGATTCATAGGTTCATACGAGTTGTGAATATCAAATACACATGAGGCCTGATGCATTACATTTTAAAACAATACAAATGACGGATTAAAGGTTTAAAGTTTTAACATTCGTTAAGGTGTAGTTAGACCAAACGAGCATTCGCTCATTCTATCCCCCGCTCTACGAAATTCGTTCGTTACCTACACAAAACGTGATTCGTTGAAATTCGTTGATTTCGTAGAGTGGGGTATAGAATGAGCGAATGCTCGTTTGGTCTAAATGCACCTTTAGGTACAGTGCCATCATACCTATGCTCCTAATTTTGTTGATAATTGTAATGACACTGTTGCCAATCTGCGATAGGTCTGCTATGGGAAAACAAGAAAAATGCCACCTGCTTTGACGGGGAGATATTCAGTAGTAGAAACTCATGGTAACATTTTTAATTTAGTAATCCTAAGATTTTTTAAACTTAAAAGATATTAGCATTTAATCAATATTAAACTGTATTTTGTCATAAATTTAACACAAGGTTTCAACGCTCCAATATTGTCGATATTGCACACAAAATTTCACGATTTAATGGCTGAAATCTGGGTCGCGTTTTATAAAGCTACAATTTTCAATTTTGCTGTTTGCCTCTCTTTCTAGCCAATAATATATGTGCGTGCGTTACAGAGGAAAACAGCGACATTGTAAAATGTAACTTTATAAAACTCGACCCTACTAGGCACTCTCGCGACGGTTGGGAGACTTTCCAGGCTGAAATCGAGATTTTCACTTCAATCGTCTAATTACTATTTATTTATTATTATTGCACAAAAGTTCATATTAACGTGTTAAAGGAGAATGCAATGCGATTAAGTAATCTCTAGAGCAGAGGTCGGCAACCGGCAGCCCGCGGGCCGCATGCGGCCTGTGAAGGGTCAGTTGCAGCCAATCAGCTTCATTTTTTATAGTGTCTTATAGGCTGAGACGATAATTAACACATCGTCTATATAGGTACCCAGTCATTAACAAAATGCGGCCCGCGACATTTTCGGTAAATACTATGTGGCCCTTGGCTGCTAAAAGGTTGCCGACCCCTGCTCTAGAAATTGCTAGCAATCCACCATATGGCAAAGCAAAGATATTTTTTTATTATAGGTAACTAAGGTTGTAGTGGTTGTTGTATAGAAGCTGGCAACCTTGCATATACTGCATCCTCAATATGTGCTCTACACTCTACAGTCTGGCAAAAATAGTACTTAAATATTAAAAGTGGCAACATCGTCAGGTTGTATGTACCACATTCTTTAGAATCTTTAGATAAAGGACGAGACTACTGTGTTAGCACTTTATCCTCCTGCCTACAAACGCTATGTCAATTGACTATGTATAGTTTTCTGAAGGTAGGAATATTGTATTTTTCCTTGATTGCCGTTGTCTTAAGGTTCAAGAAAATGCGGCTCTTTTATTTTTATGTCATAAATTTGTAAACAATATTTTTTAAACGAGTGAGATGACATTTCATCACTTTCATCAGCTTTATGGCAGAACAGAGCCTAATGCTTTCGTCTGCAACAAGTATCAAATAGAAAAAAAAATGTTAGATTGACTCGAGTGATATTGAAGTTGACAATTTTTTTTTCTATTTCATTGTGCTCATTGCGGACGAATGCATTAAGCTCTATTCATACATAAAACTGCACAAACGTCACATCATTCACTTAAAAAAAGATCATTAAGAATTTATAGGAAATAAAAATAAAAGCCGCATATTCTTGAACCTTAAAACGACGGCTATCAGGGAAAAAAATATTGATGTTCAAAAACCTTTACGACCTTCAGAAAACTTTACTTAGCCAATTGGCTAGACAAACCTCCAAAATGTTGACGCAATGTAGGCAGGAGGTTGAAATTTCTCTTCTTTTTTGCAGGACTGTTAGGTTAATGATAACGATTTCCAATATTTATGCATCGCCTGCTTACTACATTTTGTACTTAAAAATCAGAAATCTAAAAGGGGCTTGTGTATTTGCAATGCCATTTTTTGTCCATTCTTCTTTAACAATTTTGTCAAAACTCTTTACGCAACATACAAATTTATTCGCATGGGCGCCTCCGGCATCGATTCGCGATGCTTTTCATTACGCGTCGCCAATACAATGCCGCAAGAAAACATTCGATTCCGATTTTTTCCCATCACTACTCTTACAATGTTAAAACCGTCCATAGTGGCGCTGTCCGTGAACATTTGAGATTGAAGTTGTATGTTATTGCGCTAGTTCCATAATTCGCCACTAGAATATAACGACTTGGTGTGCTTTGTAAAATAAGCACCCACGCATAGTTTTTTTTTCGTATGTTGCCAGTATTGATCAACATAATAGATGAAATCGAGTGCGTAGTCAATCGATTCTTTGTAAGGTTGTTTTGGTAATTTTTTTAAATGGATTAATCCAACTTTAAAATGATTTGGTTCAAGTGGTTGGCAAACTTTTTTCTTTGTGCGTTTTTGTAAGTTTTTATAAGACTTAGGCATGGATGTTAAAATCTCTGAAACACAAAATGCAATGCAGTGTACTCTTCACCGGAATTATTACAAAAGGGTTGCTATTTATATTAAATCCTTCGAATATTAAAAATGAAACAATGATGTCTACCAAAAAATATCGAGGGAAAGGAGGGCTAAACAAAAGAATAAATTTTATACCAGGTATATCGTTAACGGTTCCAGGGGAGCTGTTAGGCATACTCTACATCTATAGACGTCTGTTCACCTGGATGGGTTAAACTACGTCCAAAAGAGGAACACTGGTAGGTACTAAAAATAAATAAAAATAAAAAATAAAACATATTTATTTCAGATCATTGATCCATAGTTTGTTAGTAACATTTTAACTTAATAACTATGTTAGTGATACATTACAGACACATTACAAATTACAAATTTTTAGACCAGATACTGGCAAAGAACCTACGCTACGATCTGGCCGTGGCCTCATCCTACTTGGCCTTGCCGATGGCCACTTCAACCCAGTATCTGGTGATAGGGCAGTCAAGGCTTTCCGACAAAGCCCTGCAAATACGGTACTGCAAATGTCGTCTCTCTTCGGGTGGTAAAATACAGCTTCGTTTAAATGTGACTTTGCTCAAATCTGCAGCTGTACTGTGAGTTGGCAAGTATGTTAAGTTGTTAAGATGAATTTACATCAAACGACCGAATGCTCATTATATCCCCACTCTCGATCGCTACACAAAACGTAATTCGTTGAAATTCGTTGATTTCGTAGAGTGGGGGATAGAATGAGCATTTGCTCGTTTGGCCTCAATGCACCTTCACGTATCCTTTACTTTCCAACTCATGGTACCGGCTACTGGGTTTCCGAACAAAACGGAATACTAACTCGAGTCATAAAGGTCCTCCGCCTGCGGCGTCGGGCTTCTAACACTCTCGTTAGTAATTCCGTACTTACCTCCCTTGATGCACAATCTACTATTATCTTCTATCGCGCCCGCACTAACTGAGATATTGAAGCGAGCGCGTATCAGCGAGACTATCTAGTAAAACCTAACGTTACCGATACTTTTAAAGTCATGGTTAGGGGTACAGGAAATAATAACTCGGCGATCCTGGCTGATAGGTAAGTACTTACTTAGTCATTTATCGTTGAGCCATCAAAGAGCCCTCGACCCGCCGACCCCCGACCCCCGACCCCCCAAAATCAGACCGCGTTGTTATTCCAAATTACATTTTTCCCAACTTTTTACTTTGGGGGAGGCTTGTTTGCCGATTCTATAATAGAAACGAAACATTGGGATGAAAAGAAAGCCAACTTCCTTTTAACTGCTAAACAAGCCAAAATACACCCTAATGAGTTACTTTTAAGGTGGCATGGAGAGTAAATGTAAGATGGTCCGTGTAATGTTATTCCGAAAACTGGAGTTTCAAATCTGACAGGTTTATTAATTTTCTTATTTTTTTCTGGTAAGGAATTGTACTTTTTTCATTACTGGACTTGTAATGTTTTCACGGTTCTTTGTAAGGCATTAACTTTGGATTTGTTACTTGGAGTTCAGTTGTGGTTTGAATGTACGGTTCCGTGGAGCAATAGTTTTACGAAACGTCCATTTATTAGTGCATCAAGGGAGGTAAGTACGGAATTACTAACGAGAGTGTTAGAAGCCCGACGCCGTAGGGCTTTTAATGACTCGAATTAATATTCTGCTTACCGACCGTGATGCATACAATGTTTTTCATCACACTTGCCGACAAAAAAATAAGTTTTAAGACAAAATATGATTAAATAACGTACTGACATTTCTTTTACTCCCTGGGGAATTTCACTTTTCTACTACTCCCGCTATGCATGCAAGCAATGGCACGCTTAGACAGCAAGTGTGATGAAAACGTACTTTGTCAACCTCGGTAGCCTATTGCCTACGAAGCTGGAGGTATATATTTATTTATTACAAATAGTTGTTCCTTGGTCGTGGCACTCGTGGCTAGGTATGTATTTAAGTATCTATATGTATTGTATTTATTTATAATATAAATCGTCGCCTGGTACCCAGTACACCTGAATACACATTTACAAGCCTAAGGTGCGGTGATTGGTTGATTTCTTAGAACGGGCGCTAGAACAGCGAATGCTCTTTTGGTTTAAACGCACCTGGTGCGTGCAGACCAAAAGAGCATTCGCTGTTCTATCCCCCACTCTACGAAATCAACGAATCGCGTTTCGCGTAACGATCGAATTTCGTAGAGTAGGGGGATAGAACAGCGAAATGTTCTTTTTGTCTGCACTGAGCTTACTGTAGGAATAAGTCGATTAGATGTGCCAAGACATTTATTTATTTATATTTCCCTGCAGTGCATTGCGAGATAACTGACGCACTTTTGTTTGTGAAAATAATTTCAAACCTACGAACAAATAAAACGTGGAAGCCGCACGCCTTACTAAATTGCCTTTCAAAAACGGTCCTGAATTTTAGTTGACAAGTGTCGCCCCCTTTTCAATGCCTCACGGTAATTAATTTCAATATAAAAATAATATAACAACTTAAACCGCCATTTAAAAATAGTTGTGATTGGTCCGTCAAAGTTTTGATTGACTATATTCTATAAACATTTGTCAAAGATGTTGCGCCGAAATATGCGCGGTGTTAAGAAAAGCGCTATGTCCTGCCCATCTTGGCACAATGGAACAATTGATTTCGGGGGCATTTTTGAGCGAGCGTTAGACGTCCATGTTATATATGGTCGCAGTTTCAAACATTGTATGTATAAAGATTTATGAACAACAACATTTATGAAAATCCTTTCAGTAGTTTGAGCGTGAAAGCTTAACAGACAGAGTTAAGATCGCATTTATATTCATAGTATCATATCAAGGGATCAAGCGAAGATTGCCCAATCGCGTAACAGGTAACATCCATCATCAGTGTACTAGATGAAGGTTTCAATTGCAAAAAGCTCTTATTGTACTGCACGTTTGATACTACGACCATGAAATCACAATCCCCGTGGTAACGAAATACAAGCAAAGACCAATGTAACTGAGATCTCATTATTTATACATTTATTACTGCTCCCGAGGTCAACTAATACTGGAGTTATTGAAAGGAAATGTTTTGGTGGCAGGTTGTCAATCTGTTGCGAGTAGTTCGTGACGAATCGAGGGACGCATTAAAATCGTTCTAGTTTTTTTTAATGTTACAAATGTGATATCCTATTTGATTGAGCATTACCTACTTAGGTGTAAAAAATAGGGACAGGTAGTGCAGGGAAAGCCGAGGATTGTTTCTTAAGTAGTTAATAATCCTAGGGTTTTTTGAGTTGAGTGTAGACTCAACTCAAAAAACGCTGGGCCACTCTAGAACCTTCTCGAACTGACAAGTAGTAAGAGCATTCTGACACTTGACTTGATAATATATACATATATATGATATATATATGCAGCCAGCTAGCTCTATATAATAAGGCTGCCCTGCTAAGCATAATAGCGAAATCTAAAAATTTATTTAAAATACTCTAAAGTTTCTGTCAATCACAAGAAGAAAAAAAATCCTCTACCTTATTCTTAATCGGAACACGATACTGAACATATATGTTCACAAAGACAGACATAATTAAGAGACGGGTTACATGTGCCTGAACCTGAACTTAGACACAACTATAATTTATAATAAAATTAATAATCAGTACGTTATGTTACGTACTTACCTAATAATTATAACTGTTTTAATAATTCACACTCAATCTGCTTCTTTACAACCTTGACCTTACGAGAAAACCACAAAAAAAAATCCAGCACCAAAAATTTGCGTTAAATACCAACCTTATTCCATTGTATTAAGGCATACGAAAACCTATTAAAATTCTTCGGTAGCGTGCTGCCCCCGATGGTGTCGCCCCCCGCCGCGTGCGCAACATTTTTTTTTTTAAAGCAGCCGAGAGCATATCGGACCATACTGAAGACCTCTTCAGTAATTCCGTGGTTCCGTAGTAGCTCTTTCGTTCTAATACCTAGATTTTACACATAATACTTGAACTAAAAGACGTAAAACACTTGAACTGTTTTAGATAGGTATTACCGATTAAGTCTAAAGTAATTTTCATGCTATATTCTTCAATAACTTTTATGTGACACAAGTAACAAAAGTTAGTGACGGTAATCAAAAATATACATCTAGCTATAATATCATGAAACTATTATAAATAGTAGGTACTGAGTAAAAGCGCTGTGATATATGGATGTACAAACAAACAGACATACAGATGGTTTGGACAAAATGATTAGGGTTCCGTTTGGCAGGAGGGCAGGACCACTGTCATAAACTCGGTGGTTCCAAAACACGACCTCAATGAAGGTTGGAACAATTTTTAGCAATTATACCTATTACAATTTTGAGCAAATTAATGTGAAAAACATATTTCAATGATAAAAAATAAATCGATTCAACTTTGCCGAGCGAAATATCCAAAGATATTTCTAGAATCACCCACATGTGACATGTGTTTTAAATGAATATAAATATTATGAATATGAATACCAACTTGACTATTACGCCCTCCAATCAGAAACCGTTTAAAGAACAAACACTCGTGTTAATTGGCCGCCATGTTTAACGCGCCGTTTGACAGCTAATTTCAGCAAATAACGCCATCTGTTGCGCGCCGTAAAAAACTAGTGCATGCATAATTTATTGACGGTAGTGATGGATGGGAGGGTATCGATAGTGAGTGCTTGGTTCTTCAGTGCAGTGAAAAACAATACAGCTGCCACGAGGTGGCAGTGTTTAATGTCTCACTCAAGACGACGACACCGTCTTAGGAGTGACAGAGATAAATACTTGTGAACTTCGAAGTTCGCGTTAGGTCATCAGTGTGCCTAAAAGCCTGGCACACGACATTGGTCTAAGGCGACCAGGCCCCTATACCACAAAACTTTACAAGCGTACAATTCTACAAAATTGTCAACTTTTTGTATGGGAATTTATACAATTTTGTAGAATTGTACGCTTGTAAATTTTTGTGGTATAGGCCACAGCGGCGAGCGAATCCATGAGTTGGAGCGGGATGCCGATATGGGTACTTCCTCTCGCACGTATGGTTTTCCGCCAAGCCGGTCGCCTTAGACCAATGTCATGGCCGCGGCATAACTTTAAGCTGTAGCCGTACCATGAGTTGGAAAGTAAAGGATACGTAAGGTTTTACTCGATACGCAAAGCATTCTGTCGCGCTCACACTGACATATTGGAATGAGCGCGATGGCCTGCTTTACGTATCGAGAAAAACCTAACGTTACCGATACTTGCAAAGTCAAGGTACCGCTGCTGGTCCCAGCTACTTTCTGTTCATCCCGCTCATGCTCGCGTATTGGTTTGATCGAGCTAGAGGGATAGAAAGTACGTTTGCGACGACTGCTCGTCATACACTAATGGCCTAAAGAGATTTAGGCATTCCTACCGTGAAGTTCGAAATCCGCAAATTTAGAGGATTTGTCTCAGTCGCTCTAATGACGCCTTTGTTGGAATGACAAGTCCCCGAAGTTTCGTTAAGCCGGACTTTTTTCTTTCGTGATTTGAAATATTTATTTAAAAATCTTTATTTAAAATGAGCAAACTAAAATCAGTAAATAAATAAAGATATTGTGCGCGCATCGCCGGGATTCGAACCAGGGATCGGATACCGGTTTTTACTCCATACAAAAGGACGGTTTGAATTTCGTTCTTTTTCGTTCTTTGCAATATATTTTTTGTATTTTTGGAGTAATTGAAAAATACGATGTCGTTAACCATATGAAATATTGAGGACTACATAAAGAGTATAAAATATTTTAAAACATTGGCCTATTTCGAGGTTTTTCTAAAAAATCGGTTCCAATCCCTGATTCGAACAGTAAAATCGGTATTGTCGATAAAACTCGTCCCATCCCTAGCGATCTTCTATAACTTCTTGAAACACTGACAGATGTCCGCCGGCGGCGCGCTGAATGAGATATTCATGCGTGGCGCCATACATTACATACATACATCAAGGCCATACATTATATTATACTACTGGAAATTGTACCTCATTTTACTGAAATTTCATTTCGGTACATACCTATTACCTAGGTCACTCACTAGATAAGTTCTGCAATATATTTGTATGTGTATTTTTTGTTTCACGTATGGTTATTTGTTGCAAAACTTACCTAAGGACATATATTGGTTTAAACTTTCACGATTATCACTCATATTTTAAATACAAACGGGTCGTAAATTTCGAGCATTTTTCTCTGTTACTCAAACGAAGGCGTCATTATAGTGAGAGAGACAAATCCTCGAAAACGGATTTCATTTTTCGCGGTAGGGCCGTTGACCGCCCAGGCTTATAAAATCTGACTGGCCTCTATTGCCATGACATTAAAGTGCATTATCAGATATTTTTGAGCACCGTGGCCGCGTCGATATATTTGATGGGGATTGTGGACTCTACACAGGGTGCTTAGACAAGTTGCTAATCGCTAACGCTTAGTAGCGTATCGTAGTTTTCCCTCTCTGTCACTCTTTCATATTAGTGCGACAAAGACAGTTATATAGCTGCCTTTATTTTACGATAGACGATTAAGCGTTAGCGAATGGCAACTAAGCACCCAGGTGTCATTAAAGGTGACTAAAAGCATAATCATTTTCAAAAACCATTTCCTTTCAAACTTGGCATATTAATAAATGAGAATTTCGCAAATTGACAACGCATACCTGCCCCTTGCCCGATCAGTTAGGGTAGAACTGATCACTGTGATTAAACATGCTCGAACTGCGTTATGTAATATAAAACCATTCCAAGTTTACGAAATTAGTACAGTCATATGCAAAATGAGGTTAATATAAGAATTAGGGTGTCCCATATATTTCGAGTTTTAGAAATTAATAACGCATACCCCCTAAATCGGTTTCTTTTACCTCAAAACACACTGAAAGAAAACACGTAGGTAATTTCTGTAACTGCATTCACATTTCTAAAATTCGTAAAATATGGGACAGCCTAATAAGAATAGGTACTCAAAAATATGTCCCAGTGCACTTTAATTATGTGTGATAAGATACGGCGCTCTTATTACACAAATATACAGGATTAAAGTACACTGGGACATATTTATAAGAGAATTATTTCGATACATATTTTTGCACTTGACCGTACCAAACTGTTTACTCCCAGATAATGTTGAGAAACTATTGATTATCTATTTATATCACTATTTAGTTACACATTAAATAAACTGGCATGTGCTCAGCTGTCGTGTGTACTGCACTGACGTGGATTATTTTAACGTTTGTCTTTTTTTCAGGCGCAGATGTTGCTTCCAAATCTTCCAATAAAAGTCCATCAAGATGACCATTATCACTATAATTATTAAAGCTTAGCTAAGTTAGAATAATCTCAAAAATTAGAGATTGTAACTCAGCTTCAGTACTATTTGTAAGTAAAAAAATTTTTTTGACTTTCGGATAAACCCTCTGGAATTTTGTACAGTGAATTTAGTCATCCAGTTTTAATTTAACTTGGCGCGTTGTTACATGTCGCCGTCCCCAATAACTTATTCACGACGTTTTTAATCGGTGCGCCATTGTTCTTTCGCCGTCGTCGCTTTGACGTATTGTTGATTGGGGTTGTGGAGTGACAGCGTGCGGTCAAAGGGGTTCCGTATACAAAGGGGTGCGAAATTGCTTGGAACTGTTAAATCCTTGAGATACCGGACTTTCCCCGGTAATTTGATAAAAATATACAACGTGATAAGGTGCATTCAGACCAAGCGAACATTCGCTATTCTAACCTCCCACTCTACGAAATTCGATCGTTACACAAAACGTGATTGGTTGATTTCGTAGAGCGGGGGATGCAGCGAATGCTCTTTTGGTCTGAATGCACCTTTACACGAGGCACTAAAACCTTGATCGGGGTGATTTGGTAGGTTATATTGAACAACTTTTACTATGGAGCTAACCCTGAAATCTCAAAAAAAATGTTGGCTCTTTCATACAAAATGTCGTGATCGATCGGTCGAAAAAGACTACTTTTATTATAGATTTTTTTGGCCCCATAGTAAAAGTTGTTCAGTATAGCCTACCCTGTATATTGATTTCCTAATTTTTCCTCATGTTTTGCTATCATTGCCGGCCACGTACCAGAAGGCACAGCGTGGGTAGGTCCTCCACAAGGTGGAATGATGATCTGGTAAAGGTCGCAGGAGTTCGCTGGATGCGGGTGGCACAGGACCGGTCATTGTAGCAATCTTTGGGGGAGGCCTATGCAGTGGACGTCCTTCGGCTGATATGATGATGATGATACTTTTATTTATTTATTTGGGGCATCAACAGCAGCAGTACAAAAGACATTTTCATCACTAGGGTTAGGAATTTTGGTGGCATTAGGTGAACAGAGAACAGTGGAGTCGTTGCTTAAATTATTTATGATTGAATGAATAATTAATTAATCAAAAATAATACATAAATATATTCTTTTTAACAGGGTTTCGCCCATTTTAAGTATTCGATAATTTTATTGTATTCATGTGTGACTACCTATGAAATGAAGTTCAATCTTTTTTTTATAATATGGCTTATAATTATTATATGATATTTATGTGCTTCGAGAAAACTAGAACCTTGAAAATCAAATAAATAAATTTTCTCATTTATCAACATTTTTATTGAAAATTAATACTTTTCTAGATTCTCAAAAATAAAATTCATGTTATTTATTTAAATTCATTGATAAATCCAGCTAGAACTAAACACTATTTCGTTATTATTTTATAAGTTAATCATTTATTCAAGTAAAAAATGTTTGTAACATCGACTCCACTGCTCTATGTTCCATAAATGCCACCAAAATCCTAACCCTATTCATCACACTTGCTGTCTAAGCGCGCTATTGCTTGCATGCTTAGCGGGAGTAATAGAAAAGTGAAATTCCCTAGGGAGTAATAGTTCAGCAGTGGACGTCTTTCGGCTTATATGATGATGATGATGATGATGATGATGAATAGAAATGTCAGTACATCATTTCATAATCTTTTTCATCTAAGACAACATAAGCCTCCCCCAAAGATTGCCACAATGACCGGTCCTGTGCCACCCACATCCAGCGGACTCCTGCGACCTTCACCAGGTCATCAGTCCACATTATGGCCTACCCACGCTTCGCCTTCCGGTACGTGACCGCCACTCGAGAACCTTTTTAGGGTTTTTAGCATAATGTATGGATGGAGCGACCAAAATTGTGCGGCTGAAATTACGCTCCTAGGTAGTGAAATAGCCTAACCTCAGTACAAAAAGCCATCGCATGCCCCGTGCATCTTAACATTCTCACGTACACTGTAAATCGTATAAAATAGACATTACAAAACTCCTATACACTGTGTTGCAACAAATTGTGTACACGTGTCGCTTCAAGCTTACACGCTACCGGCTCATGCTGTGAAGGTTTTTTTGCAAGCAAGTGTAATTAAATTCAAGATTGCAGGTATTCTTTTTTAACAGATGTTTTAATTTGTGTTCTACGAGGGACGATCAAAAAGTAATGAGAATCGACTAGTCTAATATTTTTTGAACTATGTTAATATAGTAGTACCACTCTTTATAAAATATGATTAAATAAAATTTTAAAAACATTTATTGGTTTTTTTATAGTTAATAATAAACAACAGTGCCGAGTAGGTACTTAGTTAACAACATCAGTAAAATAAATCTTTTAATGACATTTTAAAATACCTGTAGCTTCGGTTTTTGAGATGGCACCTAAGATACATTTTTACGAATAATGAAACCTGAGCTTATATTTATCAACCTATATATATTATAAATTACGAATTTTTGCAAATCATTAAAAAAAATAGGTATAGGTACTTTAAAAAACATATATAAGATTTTGGGAAATGTCCTCGTCTTCGGAGATTTACAAAAAGAACTGCTATCGTAGATTTTTAATAAATATGCATGACTATATTACATGAATATACAAACATTGTTTTTGGGTAGTTTGGATAAGTTGCAAGAAAAAAAATCTCTAAGATCTGGAGCTTCTGGACGACTTTAGGCTAGCCCGGAACTTCAAATTTCATTGGTTCGCGGTAGGGCTTCTCGCCTGCTGCTAGCTGATTTGTCAAGGAAGGCTTACATTATAGAGAAAAATGGCCGAAATTTGCGGATTTCGTCGTTCGCGGTAGGGCCGCTGATAGCGACTGTACTATAATAGTATTTTATGCAACCCTTGTTTAAGAGAGGTCAAAAAAGTGAGTGGCGTAGGTAGAGACGCCACGAGCATTTTTTGACTCAGTTAAACAATGTTGCATAGATACAATACTTTTTCTACGATCACACACTTATTTTCAAATAAAATTGTAAAATAAGACTATGAAAACGAATAAACTCGCGTATATTAACTAATTTTAACTTCATTCCGACGTTTCGAACACTTTACAGGGTTCGTGGTCTGCGGATGACAGACAATGGAGGAAATTTGATAGATCTAGGTACCTCCATCAAAATAAGAAAGATAAGTACAAAACTACCCACCAAAGATAAATTACTAAACCACAGACAATAAATTTTAAGGGTGGATGTACATACAAAATTTGCAAATTAAGCTAATTATTCATTACAAATATTTTCAGAATGAAGACAAGAGACAAAATAAATAATCTACGCCGGTTCTATCCCTACGCCACTGCCTGAGAAGTATTTCCTTCCTTTGTATGATTGTATTGTTAGGAAGGTGTCTTTCTCCGTGCGGTGACGGAGTAAGAATACAAAAATCACCGCCCCTGTCTTCCCGTGGGTGTCGTAGGAGTCGACTAAGGGAAATACTGAGTAACCAGCTTCTCAGCCGGTGGTAGGGTATTTTTACTAGTACCCGCCTGGTTGGCTACCACCGTACATTCGGTGTAAACGCCCGTGAAATGACTTACCCTCGTGTTTGCCGTGTTTCGGGGTCAGCCGGTGTATTTACCAGCATCTAGCGGGCCAGCAAGGCGGTGGCAACTAACAGGTTACTGATTGTCTCCTGTTCGTTGCCGCCGCGATTTGGGTTCTACTTTTCACTTACGATCAGGTGGAGTGGAGCCACTTTGTTGTGCCAACGTTATTTTTATTGGGTCGGCAACGCGCATGTGACACCCTGAGGTTGCAGGCGCCCATAGGCTACGGTGACTGCTTTCCATCAGGCGGGCCGTATGCTTGTTTGCCACCGACGTGGTATAAAAAAAAAAAAAAAAAAACGGGTATCCCAAAATTGGGACCGGCAAGAAGCTTTTCTCTACCACTCAAACTCAAACTCAAACTGTTTTATTTGCAAATATAGGTAGTACATAAGAGTGTAGGGTTGCCAACCGTACTATATAATATAGTATTGTACTATATTTCAGCCCTCCGTACTATATACCGTCGGAAAAATATATAGTACGCAAAAATACTATATTTTGAGGGGTCCTTATGCTTTGTACTGGAAAAAAAAATATGCTTCTCGAGTCTGTGTGTCACAAATTTTGCAATACAATTACTCGAATACATTATGTAAGTTTCCGAACGTGATTCCAGACCTAGACGTCAATGTCAGATGTCATCTGTCGCTGTCACTGTCAATGTGAGTCAAATTTGGCCAAGACTCAAACCCTTCGCGTGGCGGTGTCCTGCTCCGGGACAGAAATAAAATGAAGTCGGCTGGCAGACCATTTTTTGCAACATTTCCGTTGGCTGGCAGGGGTTTGGCGAGACACTTCGCTTCAGTTATAGCATTTTACAAAAACTGCAATTACACTCCTTTTTTGTATGTAATTGATTCACATATTGCATAGCATTTTAATCACGACAAAATATGCTACCAGATCCTAAACAAGCATTATGCTTAAAGTCTAAAAGTAGAATATTATTGAACGTTAAAGATAGAGGTAAAAGATTTTCCCCACTTTTCGGTATATTATGTTCCATAATTCATAAATTATGCAATATTTCGGTAATAAAATGTGTTGGTATACAACTATATACACTATTTATGAAAAATAACTGAAATAAACACATCATATCAAACATTTTTTTACAAGTAGAAGGTTTACAAATATTGGCCCTAGCGAGAGCTGCCGCACCGATCAGTATAAAATAGCTCATTTTACAAGCTTGTTTCAGAGAAAAGTGTGGATCAAGTGACCCGTGTTTTATATTTATTTGCGAAATTGGTTTATAATCTCTTACTTTTGCAAACAATCATGTTCAATAAATGTATACTTTTTAAGCTATAAGCAATAAAATGTAACCCCAAAAAAACGACATGAAATAGATACAAGCAACCAACGACCTATAACTGTCACAAATAATCATCGTTTTAGATTAAGGATTTGTTTCCTAAAACTAGACTACATTTACAAAAGAATGTAAGAAAAGCAAAACCTAGTATAATACAAAAATTTTTGAAAAATCAGGTAAGAAAACAAGGAATTTCTACCCAGAAGACACCTAAGAGCGACTATCATAGTATGGATACAACTATTTTAGTGCAAATTGTCTGGCAAATTCCCGCAGCGGTATTGGTTTTTTTATAATGTAATTTGTACGTAACTTAAGCCAGTAGTACCAAAGGTCGATTTTATATTGTTTTTACTCGTACTTTACCACCAACTTACCAGTGAAATATAATGGTAATAAAAGTAAAATTTAAGTACCTACCTTTATACTCAAATCAAAAGTCTTATCCATATTATGAAGCTACCGAACAAAATGGCGGCCGCGGTTGATATTGGCCAAGCTGGCAAGCGTCCCGTTCCTGACCGTTTAGTGCCGCGTGTGATTTATTTGAATATTTCGTCGAATAGTGTTTTATTTGCATCAATTTGCAACTAGAATTAACCCAATTGTTAACTGATTAATCTACTTTTCCCATTGTTGAAATCAATCTGTTGATATTTGGCGTCAAAATATGATTTGTTTGGCGCGCATGTCAACAAGCGAATCCAAAGCACCTGATGAATATCGTTTTTTATTTATGAAAACCTAGTCACAACACAAACAATGTCTAAGAATTATGTGTATTAGTTACCCAGTCATCTTATTTTCACAAAATTCTCTTCGAAATACCACTGTAAACAGTAAAAAATGAATGAAACACTCCCATGTTTTGTACATCCAAACACCATCGTGCAACCAAACTTACAGAGTGAAGTGTCTAAGAAAGTAAAGCATTGTTGACGTTTCTGACCACCTGCTAGTCATCTCTGTTTATCAATCTCGATTGCTACGTGTTAGAACAGTGCAAATACAGGCTTAGGTATTTATTTTCACTTCAAAACTGAGTACCTGTAATTTGGTACCGCAGCCGGCCACTGCCATTTTACGGAGTTTTTTTTCCTGGAGTGAGCGGGACACCGCCAGCTAAGACGAAAAGTGCCGACCGGTGTCTGCCACGCGAAGGGTTAAGTGTCAGTGTCAATTGTCAACGGTATAGTTAGCGAGCGACTTTGGCGCCAACTAATTTAAGTATTACTTGTATAACTTATCTGTTATGTAGACATACATACATATTTTTGCTACGAATAATTCTACACACAGTAGGTTTTGACACACACTAAAGATCTTCGCGAGATTTTCCCCGTTCGTATTGGGTTAAAATGTTCAGTTTATCACGTACAGATAATGAAATGTATTTATGTCTCGGCATTTCTTACGTAAAAGTTAATCAAACACACAACAAAACCAATTAAACGTTTACGCACAATGTTTTCAACATTAAATTACCCTACATTTTTTTACTCGTAAATAATGCGAACCTACCTCAATCAGAAAAATATTAACAACACTGTTTCAATTATAGAGGCTCGGGCTGCCGACATTCCAATTACAGAGGTCAAAAATTTAAAAGTGTTTAAGAAGAAAAATATGAATAATAACTGTGTCAATTACAGAGGTTCGGTATGGCGACATTCCAATTATAGAGGTCAAAAACCTAAAATTTGAATTTCAATTAACCAGGTTCTAATATTCCAATTATAGAGGTCTTTCGTCGTCAAGGGACCGGGACCGGGCATTTCGTTCCAATTAACCAGGTATTTCAATTATCGAGGTTTCAATTATCCAGGTTCCACTGTATGTATATTATAGTTTAAAATGAGGTTTTATTCATTACTGCCTTTCCCATAGTATATTTCATACATTTTCTTTATCTCCAATCTTATTATGCATGTGTTGGAGTTGGTTGCTCTGAAGAATAAGTGAAGCATAAGTTAAAAGTATGAAACTCTAATAACCGGTGACCAACCAGACACTTCTTTAAAACTATGGTAAGTGTAGTTAAACAAACTTTGCATGCGTTTTAAGTTTAACCTTTTTCTCTAGTGTACTATTTTTTTTTTGGGTGTACTATATCTTTTTAGACGAAAATTTGAAAAATACTATATTTCCCTTGAAAAAAGTTGGCAACCCTATAAGAGTGTGATGGTAATACATTTATTTGTGTCACTATATTTAACCATTAGGCATGCAAAAACAAATTATTTAAATTAATTAAACAAGGAAATGATACAATTGATCAATTAATATCTATTACAAAAAATTAAAATAAAATGCATAGTAAAATTTAACCAGCTTGGGATAACGAAATATCCAAACTTTAATAGAATGGAAAGAAGCTTTTCTCTACCACCAGCTTGAGATCCAGTTGTTCATCTGATAAAGGAACAGTCTAGACATAAACCGTGAGGCTGATGTATTTGGCGGTGGTGACCATTACCCCCCCCCCCCCCTTTTTAGTACTGGCAAATTTTTTTCAAAATTATTTTAAATTTCCTTATTAATCAAAATTGTATGTTTCGGTTTAATGCATGATGATTTTAAGATGTACTACAAATGTTTTTTTTTTTTAAAAGAGTTGTCCCGCTGAGTTTCTTGCCGGTCCCAATTTTGGGATACCTTCCTAACAATACAATCATACAAAGGAAGGAAATACTTCTCCGGCAGTGGCGTAGGGATAGAACCGGCGTAGATTGTTTATTTTGTCTCTTGTCTGAAGAGACAAGAGACAAAATAAACAATAAATAAACAAGAGACAAATCAACAAGAATGAATTCTGAAAATATTTGTAATGAATAATTCTGTAACGTAATTCTGTAACGTGACATCTGTAAGGTAGGGGCTTACGGGTGTGTTCACGACCTTGTAAATGACAAATAAAAATACGGGAGTAGAAAAAGTCTATAAAAAGTTCAACAAATGCCATGCTTCGGTGATCGCGTGCCAATATACCGGTAGGTAAGTACGCTGTGACATCTTTATGCTCATCTGTGAGTAATTGAATTACGAGATGGCGCTGGCGTCCCGTTGGTAACGTATGCGTGCGTGGTATGGACGCAGCGAGCGGTCAGCTTTGTACTATTTATACAATCACTACAAGCAGGAACAAGTTTAATATGTAAATTTAAGGCTTGTCCATTAATCACGTCACGTCATACTGTATAGGGGGAGGGGGGATCAACACAAAAATCACCAATTATCACCATAGGGGAAGGGGGTACATTGAACAAATAACGTGTAATTTTTTGTTACTCTCTGCTGAACAACATTATAGCTAGTTAAAAAATCATTTTAACTACTTTTCTTCTTTTAAACATAACCAAGACGTCTAACCCGGAACAAGTGTTATCAAAAAAAAACGTTGGCAATAAATTACACGTCATATTGGCTAAGGGGGGGAGGCCAAAATCGTATGACGTGATTAATGGACAAGCCCTAACCAGGTTTTGGGAAGCAAAGGAAACACAGGAGATTTCTTTTAGAAATAAGTCCTTGTTTCAGAAGAAGTAGATCTATGAAGTTATCTACCTAAAACGACCCATGATAAAATACTAATGTAATACTAGCCTTGCGACATTTGTAGTCAAAATTATAGGTGAAAAGAAAAGCTCCTGTCCTGTTGTACAGATGTAGTGCAAAATCCTTTCTCTTCGGCTTTTCACGGAAACATCCGAATTCATATTGCTGTCACAAAGTTCATTGTATACAAAGGACTGAAGCTAATTGAGAAAAGGAGATTAATTCGGGCGTTTCCGTGAAAAGCCGAAGAGAAAGGATTTTGCACTACATCTGTATGTGGTTGTAATCTATCCATAGAGACATAAGACAAAAATTATTCGTGGTATAGGTTTACAACAATAGTTAGCCTGGTTCCTGCACTAGGCAAAGCCTGTACTGCAGGTAACCAATATAGGAATTTGTTTTGTTTGTATTTGCATTATAACATGACTGACTTAAGTTTTTTACCTATACATGATCATTGACAAACATTTCACTTAATAGGAAACCAAATCGCGCGTCTGCCAACATAACGGACGTAGGGCCATAATCCCACAAAGCCCGTCGTCTGCACTCCCTTGCACGCTTTTGATCTCTACTCTGTGGCACTCGTTCCAAGACGAAACGACGTATGCGCCACGAATTGTACTATACGATACGACCTTTTGATAAGTGGGATGGCGTGCTTTTAAATTAATTCCAAATTCAAACTTGTGTAACGACAGTCACATTAGGATTATTGTTTTCGGTTAAGTGATATTTGGTAATCTTCGGACACATACTTAAATGAAATTTCATGTTCATGTACCTAGTACCTATAGATAGAGTCGGAGTTGGGCCGCCAAAATCTAAATCTAATATAATATATTTTGTACATGTGTATCTGCAGTACCTATCTTATTTTTCAATTGTTTCATGTTAGTCAGTTTCATGTTCATGAGACCATGACTTTGGAAATCGGTAACGTAACGTTAGGTTTTACTGGCACTGAAAAAATTCTAAGTTGGATTTATCAGATCTTGCGTAGGTAGTTCTAATCACTCGCGGTAATTTCTCTTTTTGACGCACTTGGTATGAAATAAATCGTCCCTTACACGTGCAAAAACTTTTTTTTCCCGCACTAATTAGGATATGTACTATTTCAGTGCGATTCGTAAAGCATGCCATAGCGTAACTAGTATAGTAAAACTAAAACCTAATGGTTCCTTTACTTTCCAGCTCCTGGTACGGCTACAGTGTATTCTTCGTCGATTCCAAGGATGGCTTAAGAGTGCCGGTGCACAGCTCGTCCAGCTAAAATATTCAGCGGCCATTAGACACGCTACCTATTGTTCCTGTGAGCCTAGTACTCGGGACACAGACCAAATGACTTCTGAGATCTGACACTGTAAGGCCAGGAAGGTACACCATTCTTCAGTTGAAAGTAAAAAAGTAAACAAATACGGGTCACTTTCCATAGCATTTGACTTGATTTGACGTCTTTGGCACATACCGTGAAACACGTTCGCAGATATATTATATTTTTACGTTAATTAATACTAATAATAGTAATAATTATCAATCATTTAAACAAAAAATGAATGTGAACTTCAGGTTTTTATAAAACCAAGATTGTGTTCTGAAAGTGCGTGATTAGATTATGAAATAATGAAAGTTTTGCAGGTTTGTTTAGGTACAATTTTTTACTTTCATCTGACGAATGGCGAGTTCTTAGGCCGTGGGTTTTCTGGCCGGCGGCCGGCGACAGAGAAACCTACCACCCTCAAACATTCGCGAACAAAACATTCGAACGTCGTCGGCGGCGGACACGCGTCGGTCGCCGGCCAGAAAACCCACGGCCTTACGCAAGTTGTAGGGACGGAAGTATACTAAGGAATGAGAGGTGAATATTTAAATCTTCCTCATCCTTAGCATACCTCCGTTCCTTAGACTACAAACGCATACACTACGGAAGAACATACAGATGTAAATCTCACCCTAATGGAGATGTATGGATTTTAATTTTAATTTGTTGTCCTTTGTCACTCTCAAAAGTTGTTACACAAAATTTAACATAATAGCAGCTCTATACAATGTTTTTGAAATCAACCCAAATAGATTAAGAGAAGAAGAACGAGAAAGAAAGAATGTAAGCTTCTTTCAAAATTTGTACCGTACCGTAGTAAAATGAAGTTGTCAGTCCAGCGCATTTCCTTTCCTACGTAGTCTACGGCCATGAGTAAACAGCCCTTTCAGAAGCTCCTGAAAAGCTCTGCGAACAGAAGTCGCATGTAAACAAGACATGTTACAGCGTGTACGCTTTTTGTGAAGGATAGTGAAGTATAAAATAAATATACGATCTCTATAAGACAGCAGGCGTAGCTAAGATGCTATTCTCCAATCGTTGACGATAAGCGATAAGTCACGTGACCATAATCAGGCGCGGATCCAGAACTTCGTTGAGGAGGGGGGCACTGCCCTATGATATGATAGTACTTTATACTTAAAACAGCACTTAGCCATATATAAGGCCAGTGTGAGGGGGGGATCCGCGCCTGACCATAATAATGTAAGGAAACGGTCACTTGACTTTTCGTACGAATCTGTCGTTTTCACAAATTTGTTACTTATCGCTTATCGTATACGATTGCAGAATGGCATCTTAGCTAGGACACTGATTGTCAAAAAACAAAACTGTCACTGTCAAAAGGACAGCTCAAGTAATGCCCTTAAATGCAAAATTTGTATGACAGAAAGTAGTGTTTTTTTTCTGCATTGCTTCTAAATGAGAATGGTTCTACAAACACGTTAAAATTATTCACGGTAAACCATAGGCCATCCTACACTAATGTCTAATTGAAAGAAAGTATGACCAAGTCTAACCATAGACTAACAAGTCTAACCGAGGTTAACCAAAATAGAGGATTACATGATCATGATCCACCTTATATTTTCTTATCGTATGTAATCTGGAATCTGACATCGCTATCAACAATTAATCTATTTCATTTAAAAACACTTGTAAGACACCCTTACACTAGTAACTGCCCTGTCCAAACAGAGCTACCTCAGTGTTGCCATCATTAAAATTAAAACATCCAAATATCATTAATACGTTCTCGCTGCGCCGTGACGTCGTTCACCACAGCATGACGCCAAACTAACCGTACCGACATAAGTCCTCATAAATTTCACAGGAATATGTAACTTATCTCGTAACTTTAAGGCGAAAATCGCTTAAATTAAACAGTGTACTTACGTTGGATGTGCTTAGTAAGGTAAACGCAGCATGGTGTCACCGCTTGGCGCGAAAATTATAACCGCCGGACCGCACAAATCAATTTAACCTTAGCACTTTGCCAGTTGGTTAGGTTTATTTTTTACTGTTGTATGTTGCCGAGTAGCCTGATGAAATAGAATAACTTAACAGCCCAGCATACTTATTGTAAAGTTTAAATACTTCGATCGATATCAAATCAAGGTCTGTCCGAGGAAAATCTATGAAAATGTTAAACTAAAGGCTAAGCTAGATGGCACACCGCTTGCACGTGCGCGTCGAAATAGTACATTTCAATACAAGTGCAATTTTTTTTTTTTTTTGACAAGAGTGAAAGTTGGAGCCCGAGTGAAACGAGAGCGACAATCACCCGAGTTAAAAGAAGTTTTTACACGTGTATCGAACGACTTTTTTCATAACAAGTGCCTTAAAAAGAGAAATTTACGCACGCGAAGCACATCCTTGCACATCTCTGGTGGAAACGCAGCCTTATGGTAGCGTTTAGATTTTATGTTTACCGCGTATATCGTCATATCGTGCCATGCGATGGTGATGGATAGAAAATAAGTTACTATTCCTAACCAGTGCGGAAAAGTAAACTTTGCGTAAATTTCTCTTTTTAAGGCATGATCTGAGAGGTGTGCAAGGATGTGTTACCATACAAATGACACCTCGCTCGAGTCAATAATAGGTGTCATTTTTATGGAGACACATAAGGATGTGCAAGTGAGATGTACAAGGGCACATCTCTGGTGGAAACGTAGCCTAAGCCGTCAGCCGACCGATGTCACGCTAAAAAAGGACACGAATTAAAATCTGTTAAATTTTAAATTCATCTCTCATCTCTTTCTTTTAATTTAATGTATTAATATTTTATAGTTGTTGTAAAAACTAGTCTGTAAACGCTACACGATAAATAAATAAGTATAAATACAAAAATACCTCGTCATTTAATTTCCCAAAGGACTTCAACTGTCCGTAACAAGCTCACCGCTAGCGCCAAACGCTCATTTAACGCCCTCTCGTGGGCAAATAATCCAATAATGGCGGTCGATTAATTATTGCGGCCCTACCGCGAACTTCGAAATCCGCATATTTCGAAAATTTTTCTCTGTCACTCTAATGACGCCTTCGTTCGAGTGACAGAGACAAGTAGGCGATCACCGCAGCAAATCAACGACCTTATGTTGTTGACATAAGAGCGATTTTAATAGCAGTGTGGTGACTGGTGACATTGTTGACAGTGTTTTCCGTGTCTGTGAAGGCCACACTGGCAGCTTTCTCTTTCACTTGGTCCATAATGTATGTCCTTCTCAGCAGTCCTCTCTTTTCCATTCCCTTTGACGTCAACTTTCCCTTCTATAATGGTCTTAAATATTCGTCGTGTCGAAGGTGCCCTGACATCTTTCTGGTAACATATATCAATGGTTGACAATAGGCACTTCTGTTTAACCGAATAGAGCACTTATTATTTAGTATATGTAGTACTTAGCCGACCGTAGGCTAAATTGAAAATACCCGCACTTGCCTAGAAATAAGATAAGATCAAGGTCAACAACCCATATCAGGCCTACTACCGCGAAAATCGAACTTCATACATTTCGAGGATTTTTCTCTGTTACTCAAACAAAGGCGACATTAGAGTGAAAGAAACAAATCCTCGAAATTTACGAATTTCATTTTTCGCGGTAGGGCCGCAGATACAAAAAGTATTACTAATGAAAATCGTTAGTGCTTTTAAAATAACAATACATTTTCCGGTTATTTTTTAATCTCGTCTTGAACAGTCTTGATAGACAAATACTCAATGCACAACCAAACTCGAATAGCTGTCTCGCTTGCAACCAAATATACTTGATTAGGGCACCCTCACGTGACACCAGAGGGAGACTAGGGACGGGACGTTCTTGGTACTGCTACATCGATAGACATCATCGATAAAAAAGTTTTTTGGAAAAATTTCAATTTTAAGATAAGCTTTTATCGCTCACTGTGCCTGTTTAGTCATTAGCTAATTTTACTCAAAACTTGATGAGGTTACATCGTTTCGTTCCCAAGTTTCTGTGGTAATCTACTGTCTCAGTTATTAGACTATGATATCTTTATTGAGTTGTCATATTTACTTAATTTGTATGTATACAATATTTTGAGCCTGATAGGTAACGGGAGAGTGAATGAAACTAGCAAGATTTGATTAACAACAGACAAACATCAGGACAGGTGACACTAAATAAAAACTATTTATAAACATATTGCAAATATTACCGCTGATTGTACAAGTTACAAGCAAAATTGGTTAAATTTAAAGTTAATACAATATTATGATGCTAATTTACCGCATTACTGTGTAACTTACCTTATTATATTAGGTACCAATATAATATGTATCAGAAACAAAGCTAACGCACCACGATACACTTCATACATGTACGAAATAGTACGAATGGATGTGCGTATCGATTTAAAACACTATTTAATCGTGCATTAATATCATCACCGCTAATTACCAATTACATATGTATATTAAACGCTTGTATCTTAATGTACTATTTGTAACGAGCTAATGAGAATACGGCATATACTCGTATTACGTAGCTGCATGTATTATGCGTAGCACGAAGGCGGAGAGCTTTTTTCATTCTTATCTGATATAAATCATGTCCAATTACGAGACAGGAGAAATATCGATAATCCAATGTTTCCCATCACTACAGCTGGACAATTATTTGTATGAAATATTATTTAGACTTTATTTATTGCTCTTTGATCATCAAAGCGGGCTATTTATTTCATAAAAATGCTAAAGTGTATTTTTCTAAGCAATTACGTAAAGATAATGAGTTTTTATTTAGATATATGTATTAGTAGTTAGCTGACTTAGTAACAGAATCATTACCTAACTATCTGTATTACTATAATTTACTATTTTATGTAGCTAATTCTTATTTAACTTATTTTACATAGAAATAGAGTCTACGAGTATTGCAAAAATCAAAGCATGCACTGATGATCAAAGAAATATACCTACTACCGCGAATTTCGAAATTCGTTAATTTTGGGAAGTTGCCTCTGTCGCTGCAACGAAGGCGTCATTACAGTGACAAAGACAAATCGTCGAAATTTGCGAATTTCGAAGTTTGCGGTAGGGCCTACGTACCTAGGGTGTATGTACCTATTGGGCATTTCTTCGAGCGTTTCAACCGCCGTGACTTCAGTGGCAGCCTTATCATATGAATCCCGTGAGAGATCCAAGAGCTTTTGGATATTATTGGTAGATGTAGTTGACAATTACCAAGACATGCAACAAAAATATGAGATTGACCCACGGAAATTGGGTAATAATGTTGCCAGCGAAGTCACGGCGGTTGAAATGCGGAAAAATGCCCTATTAGCCCTTAATAAGGCATCAGTTATACCTAACTTTCTTTGGCCTTGACACTAATTAAGTGACAGAATAAGTTTCAAACTGAGGTGGTAAATATATTACCATTGCCCTATTAAGGGTTAGGCAATATATATTTACTTACTGTACGTGTATTGTCAAATATAGACCTAAATGTTTAGAATTCAGACCGCTTATACTGTATCTTATTGTACGAAAGTTTTCGCTTGACTTAGAAAGCGGTATATTTATACTGAAGTTAACCTCAGAAGGTAGTTCGGTTCGAAACTTGTTGTTGTTCCAAAAGTCTGAGATTGCGAACTCCCGAGGGAACTTTTAATGATAACAACGGCCTGATGAATTAATATTTGTTAGAATAATACTCCATTTCGTGTAAAATTTGCGTTTCTTGTGAAGATATATTAGTCCGATGGATACGTTTAGGGATCGGATAACGGTTTTTTCTCCATATAAAAGAACGGTTCGAATTCCGTTTTTTTTCGTTTTTCGGTACCTATATTTTTTTTTGTTAATAGAGTAATTCAAAAATGAAGAGAAGCTAAGGTTTTTGTCGCGGAGATTGGGCGGCGTTTACAACAGAGAGGTCTTGACCCTCGCTCCGGGACATTCCTGGTACAAAAATTGTCAATCGCGATTCAGCGTGGCAATGCCGCGAGCGTGATGGGCACTTTTGCGCCAGGGATGACACGGGGCGGGTTATTTGACTAGAACTTTAGGTATGTTTTGTTTGTGACTAAAAATGTATGTTCATTGTAATAAAGAAAATCATTTATTTATTCAAAAATACAATGTTAATAATTACATAAAATGTTGAAAACTGCATACCTAAAAAGTATAAAACGTTTTAAAATATTTAGCTATTTCGAGGTTTTACTAAAAAACCGGTTCCGATCCCTGGTTTAGGGTACCGCAAATATGGGCTACATTAGCCTTAGGGATAACATTGCCCACACGAAAAAAAACGCTTTGATTGATTTAAATAGTTAGAAAGATAGCATCTACGGATGCCACAAAGAGATGCATTCAGACCAAACGAGCATTCGCTATTCTAACCCCCTACTCTCCGAAATTCGATCGTTACACAAAATTGGTTGATTTCGTAGAGGGATAGAATAGTGAATGCTCTTTTGGTCTGAATGCACTTGCAAGTCGCCTGGCGTGTCGCCTAATATCGTAATGCTATCTAATAATAAATAATAAATATCTTGGGACATCTCACACAAATCGACCTAGTTCCACGGTAAGCTCAATTAAGGCTTGTGATGTGGGTTAATGTGTAGACACATATAGATACTTAAATACATAGACAACCATGAACAAGGAACAAATATTTTTGATAAATAAATACACAAATAATACCCTCGCTGGGATTCGAACCCAGAACCTCCAGCTTCGTAGGCAGGGTCACTAGTGTCACTACCAACTAGGCTATGGAGTCTGGCCGAGCTATCTTAAATCTTAAACATCCTATCCTCTAAGCTCTACTTATATTTTACGAAACAGTACTGCTGAGATGCATCAAAAACGTAACTCATAATCTTCATGCTATTAAAACTCGTATACCACACGATGGACAATAAAACCTGCCCAGCGAAATGCCTGAAATTTCCGAACGCATCCAAATTGCCTGGCTGTATGCATGGAATGCCTTAAACAGAAAAAAGAAGTATTTGGAGCGAAAAAGTCGTGATAGTTATTCGAAAAAAGAACGCGCGGTTATTACTGGCACGCGAGCTCAGTCGCGCGCCGGCTGGGCAACGTTTACACCGTAATTTTCGTGTAATTTTAAGTGAATTGTTTTTGTCACAAGCTCTTTATTATATTTTAGGTGCTAGTAGGGAGGTGGTTTTATCTTTTGGACTCCAATGATTGATATATGCTTCAACGCCAATAACCGATTAAGTCAGGATTCGCAGAGCAATATAGACCTACTCGCACGTAAAAGTTGCCGCTTTCTAATAATTAACTTTTGACAGTTATAGATTAATCCTTATTAATATGAAGGAAAGACTCACTAATTTCCCGATTCTTACGATCACGCGATCATCTGTGCTGTGAGTTTAGTAAAACGTCCCACTTTGTCGTTTGCCATAAAGCCGCTTTGTCAGTTTATTCATATGAAGATACAAGGAAATCTCGTCTTTATGGTAAGCGACAAAGTGGGACGTTTTACTAAAAACTAACACATATATCTAAGGCTCATTTCTAAACTGTTAAATGTTAATTATCATTACCCTCATATTAATAAGGATTAATCTATAACTGTTCATTCTTAGAAATTGGCAACTATAGGTAGTTAAGTAAAATAGTAACAGGTACTTTCCCTCTACGTGGCATAGTTGTGGGACGCTCTGGATGCTTAGCCAAGTTGCTAATCGCTAACGCTTAGTTAAGTAGCGTATCGTATTATTTGCAAGTTAAATAAACTTTAAAACAGCAAGTTGTTAGGTGTGAAATAGGTTGCCTGTAAATCATTACATTTTTTTTTGTTTTGTTTAATTCTTATACATTATCATTATAACTCGTGTTACGACTTATTGGACACAGTGTACCTGATGCGCGCACACTGCTAGCTTCCGGCAGAATACCAGCGCCGCAGCAGCAATGCTGTAGCAAATGCTGAGTCGGCGCCTTTTTGTTACGATGCCGATGTCGTGACAATAAATTAGTTAGTAATTAGTTAATAGTTTGTAATTAGTTAAGTTCACATATTGTCATGGCATGCTTCAATAATATAAAGTCTGCATCTATCTATCTATCGTAGTTTTCCCTCTCTGTCACTCGTTCATATTAGTGCGACAAAGACAGTTAGCTGCCTTTCGTTTACGATTGACGATTAAGTGTTAAAGATTGGCACCTTGTCTAAGCTAAGACCCTGTTGATGATAAGTAAGATACTCACGTTCGCTTCGGTGTGAGTGCGCGCGTCGTGATCGCCTGGAGCCGATGACAGCCCGTACCTGCGCCACTTGCTTTAAACTGCTCCAGAGGGTTGCATATTGACTTAATAGGCCATGGCTAGGTATTAGATTAGACTGGTCTAGGGTTTAACTAGTAAATGGAATTTTAACCTTAAAAAGTTTGGCCATACCCGTCTGTCTAACGGGGTATTTTGAGAAGCCCTAGTTATTTTGATTTTTGTTGATGTTTCATCAGTCTTTGATTATGACGGTGGCTCCAGAGGGTTGCATATTGACTTAATAGGCCATGGCTAGGTATTAGATTAAACTGGTCTAGGGTTTAACTAGTAAATGGAATTTTAACCTTAAAAAGTTTGGCCATACCCGTCTGTCTAACGGGGTATTTTGAGAAGCCCTAGTTATTTTGATTTTTGTTGATGTTTCATCAGTCTTTGATTATGACGGTGAATATCTGAGCGTTTCAACCGCCTAATTTTGGTGGCATCATTTTTGTCGAGTTTTCTTAACGGCTCAATGTTATACTTCGTCATTTGTACCGTGTGCCTGCTTCAAATGACAAAGTAGCACATTGTAAGGAATAGAAACTTCGGCAAAAATTATGCCACTAAAATTAGGCGGTTGAAACGCTCAGATATTCACACATGACGAAGTAGTATATTAGGATCGCAAAGTTCAAAGCTTTGCGCTGTAATTCTTTACAATTTCGGTAAAGGCTGAGCCTAAGCGCGCGTACGTGTTGTAGCATCGGAAATATCATAGTAGAAGACACACCGCTTCTACGTCACGCTTACGTGCACTCCACGCAAGTGGTGTATCATCTGTAACTCTTTGTTTTGTGTTAATTTCATGGTTTATAATGTAAGTTTGTTTTTTTACTATAATGTCTTTGCATACCTATATTATGATGTGTTGCCTGAATAAATACTATTCTATTCTATTCTAATATGACACTACATACGCCACAACGTGCACATGCACGCAACTGGTGTGGCTTGGTCTTAAAACAAAAATCTATGCTCTTAAGGCAGCTCCTCATACAGTATGATAACATAACGCGGGCTCTTATTGAAACAGAGGATTGAGATCTATGCAGATTTTTAGCCAAATCGTGAGCATTATTTGATTCAAAATTCTAATTTACAACTTATAAATTAATTTTCTAAGAAAA
This sequence comes from Thaumatotibia leucotreta, assembly GCA_025490895.1. Classification (NCBI taxonomy): domain Eukaryota; kingdom Metazoa; phylum Arthropoda; class Insecta; order Lepidoptera; family Tortricidae; genus Thaumatotibia; species Thaumatotibia leucotreta. Next base: position 16,627 of record JALPQI010003101.1, on the reverse strand, counting down.
AGTTCAGTGAGAAGTACTTCAAAATGAAGCGTTAGCACTTGACAATGACAGTCCGCAGCCACTTTGCAGCGTTCGACAACTAAGCAGGAGATACGTTACATTCATCGTTCGAAGGAAATAATAAGTACTATTTATTTATTTATTTAAACTTTATTGCACATTAAAAAAGTACAAATGGTGGACTTAATGCCCTACATTGTGCGTCAAGGGAGGTAAGTACGGAATTACTTACTGTTGGAAGCTTTTAATGACTCGAGTTAGTATACCGCTTACCGACCGTGATGCATACAATGTTTTTCATCACACTTGTCGACAAAAATAGTACATTGTGCATCAAGGGAGGTAAGTACGGATTCACTAACGAGTGTTAGAAGCCCGACGCCGACAGGCGGAGGGCTTTTATGACTCGAGTTAGTATATATTACACTTACCAACCGTGATGCATACAATGTTTTTCATCACACTTGCCGACAAAAAAATAAGTTTTAAGACGTAATATTATTAAATGACGTACTGACACTTCCATTACTTCCTAGGGAATTTCACTTTTCTATTACTCCCGCTACGCACGCAAGCAATGGCGCGCTTAGACAACAAATGCGATGAAAAATCAATTGTACAGTTACTTTAAATATTTATCAACGCTTGATACTTGAAAACTATTGCCAGTAATGCGTATTGTTACCAACGCGGCGCGTTGCGTTTGTCAGCCTCCGTAGCCTAGTTGGTAGTGACTCTGCCTACGAAGCTGGAGGTTCCGGGTTCGAATCCCGGCGAGGGCATTATTTGTGTATTTATTTATCACAAATAATTGTTCCTTGGTCATGGCTGTCTATGTATTTAAGTATCTATATGTATCTATCTATTATATATATCGTCGCTAGGTACCCCCATCACAAGCCTTAATTGAGCTTACCGTGTGACTAGGTCGATTTGTGTAAAGATGTCGAAAAATATTTGTTTATTTAATTTTCGTAATAACCTGGGTCATGGTAACACACTGTATACATATACTTATACAGGGTGTTTTTTTTTCGACCGTTCAAATTCTACGTAGTGAATGTGTAGGTCATTCTGACCAACTTTTACTATGGGGACAAAGTCGAAATCGCGAAAAAAAAATCAGCTGTTTCATACATTTCGGCCGGCGTAATGCCGCCAATTTGTATGAAACAGCTGATTTTTTTTTCGCGATTTCGACTTTGTCCCCATAGTAAAAGTTGGTCAGTATGACCTACACATTCACTACGTAGAATTTGAACGGTCGAAAAAAAAACACCCTGTATGTTGTACTACAGAACACAACACCATAAGTCGTATGTAATTTAGCGTTCGCCGGGCGTGGCGGCTCGCGGGCGTCACGATGTGCTGCCTCACGGGACCAGTAGGTACCTCTACCTGTAGTGGAGGGGTACCAAGAACTAGGGGGCGGTAAGGGCGCTTGACGAATAATGTGGATTTACTCGTACACCTGCAAGTTATTGCAGCTTGTTTCGAAAGATATACCCCCTTAAAGAAGAAACTGTTTATTAAATTGTAATAAGTGGAAGAATTTGAGGGAGGCCTTTGCCCTGCAGTGGGACAGTATAGGCTCTTAATTTAATCATAATAAAGGAATAGTAACCTCGAGGGTGACCCCCTTAAAAATAAGTAAATATCTTGAGACATCTTAACACAAATCGACCTATTAAAAAAAAATAGTCCCCGGGTAAGCTCAATTACGGCTTGTAACGTTGTACCAGGCGACGATATATATAATAAATAGATATATACACACACATAGATACTTAAATACATAGACAGCCATGGCCAAGGAACAAATATTTCTGATAAACAAATACACAAATAATGCCCTCGCCGGAATTCGAACCCAGAACCTCCAGCTTCGTAAGCAGGATCACTACCAATTAGGCTTTCTAACGAAGTTTCGAAACATGTACTCGATCCAGCAATCCCTGTCAGTAGAAGGTGACAAATTTTCTATGGGAAGAAAGCTCTATGCATCTATTTTTTGCCAGGAATTTTTGTACAGAGTACGAAGGGAGTATGCAAGAAAGAGATTTAAATAATTTTGTCACTGAGTTTTATTTTTAGTTAAGTCTCAAAACTTGCCGCAAAAACCTGAACGTGTTAATTGAACTTAACAGATTACCCAATCATTTACTAATTTTACTATAGTTTTTTTTCGAGATAGCGTTGAAGCTCCGCTCGCTCTTTGGCGATAATACTGCCCGTATAGGTACCTAGACCTACGTATATTATGTGAAATTTAGTTAGTAATAAAAAGTTTTTGTTTATTATAAGTACCTACCTAGTGTGCCAAGGTACATACAATATTTTTTATTTATCTAAAATGAGGATGATGCAATGCACAATTGCAAACAATGGTGAATAGGATAGACATAGATAATAATTTTCAAAAATATACTCACTCTCAAAACAGGAACTTCCCTGCATACAAACTTGAACACTTCAATAGTACAGTCCCTGATCCCATGCACACCAAATCCAAATCATTATAACCGCCTCCAAAAAATCATACTTATACGCCTTCTTCAAATTGAAACAGCAATGCACAAAGTTCATTGTAACCCAAGTTATTATAGGGGGTGAGATTGTCTTACTCCAATATGCGTGCTCTGCCAAACCAAATACCTCGAGGCAACGGCGCCCCAACCGCTACCCTATAAAAAACCCAATCGAGCTGGCCGGAGAATATGTTCCAATTAAAAATATAGAATTCCTTTTTCGAATTCGACAGATGCGCTGCGGGTGGCGAAAAGTGAAAACAATGGTTTTGAGGGTTTACGCGCGTGTTCTTGAGATTTTCTGCTAATTTCGAGTATTTTTAGGGTTGTCGGTAATTTAGAACTATTAGGACCCTTGGTAGATTATGGCGTGCGTAAGGAAAGCGAAAGCAAGGTTCGATAAGTAGGTACAGTGCTTCAAAGGGACGAGATACGCCAAGCTCGATTTAAATTGGCTACTCGTAATACTTATAGGGATGACGACTGTAGTTAAAATAAATTATTTAACAATATGCACAACATAATACACGAATAAATTATTGCTAAGATGTAGATTGCAGTAATTTTTGTACAGAACTTCTTGAAAATAACTTAAAAGAGTAGGTCATTTGGTAGTACTCAAACGTGACATCACTTTTGAGCACCTATTTCATATAAAATTCCATAGTGATATTGAGAAAAAAAGATGCTAATTTGACTTGCCAGTCATCATGCATATTGGCTAACATGAATTATAATAGCTAAATTTGATCAAAATATGTTAGATAAATTGTTGGCACCTTTGTCTTCTATACTTTCTGATAACGACTGTGACCAACAATTTGGATTGTTAGCAGCTTTGTCTTCTGTATATTCGAATAACAAATGTGCCCTATAATTTATAAAATATAACCTTAAAACGGACGGAATCAACAGTAAAATACGAAAGCAAAAAGAGTAACATACGAAATGTCGATATGTAGATAATTTAAGGACACAATTATAATACCTAAATCGTTCTTAAAACTAACTTGTAACTCGAGAAATGCATTCACTTACGCACCCCTACATCAAAATTCAATGAATGAAAAACTAAATCCTCACAAAAAACATAAGATTCCAAATTCAAAATCCTCTGCACTCGGCCTCAGGATATTTGCACTGGCAACACGGAGGATTACTGCGAACGTTCATTACCTAATGGTGGGGTTAGTTCGGATTATTTCTTACTTTTATTATTCTGCACATACGATTGGGGTCGCTTTGCAATGTCAAAAGGAATCGTGATAGGTACTTAAACACAATATTATTCAAATTGTGCTTATCGATAAGACGTAATCAAATTAGATTAACTAGAATATGGAAAAGCATAGTAGCTTATAGGCCACAGAGTGATTAAAAATTTATTTTTTAGTACAGATGGTGTCTTTTTAGGCTCTAGTGCGAGAAGTGTGTCATTTTACGTCAAGTCCAAAACTCCGGAGGGCCATCTGCACTAAAAAACGTCGTACGAGACACGTGCAAAAACGAAATCCGTAACTCGTGTCGATTTAAAACACTCCCTATCGATCGTGTTTTAAAACATCTCCACTCGTTTCGTATTTCATGTTTTCGCACTTGTGTCATAATGTACTATTAAGGTGTAAATATCCTAAATAAGTACACTCGACCAATTGGAACCCTAGGCCACTCTAGAACCATGTCAAAATGAAAAGCCGTTTGAAATGTCTTACAATCTGATTGATAACGTTACTTTGACATGGTTCCTGAGTGGCCTAGGGTTCCAATTGGTTGACTGTACATTGTGTGTAACGACTACTCTCTACACGAGTCACCAAACCACCATTTCGTAGCATACACTTTTTATTTGTATAAATATTTTTTGTTTCTTTAATTGTGATTTTTGCGTATAAACTTATTTATGTTTCAAATATATATTTTTTATCGTTTTCCCCAATAATATCAACTTACGTCGTATTTTTTGTAGGTATCTATTTAATGTCTCTGTTCACAATCAAACCTAAATTATTCAATGTGAATAACAATATACCTATTTATGTTTTTGAATTACGTTACGGGACTATCACTTATCATTATTAACAACCGAAGCCCAATTAGGCTAATTTATGTTTTGCACGATTTATTATTACACTCATCTCACATAAAAATAATAGTCATTGTATATGTCAGACCTTACACGACTCGACAATCTAAACATCATACTATGTCCTCAATAGATAATCACCTAAATGACCTTAAGTAGATGCAGTGCGGAAAGTGTAGGCGTTTGGCAGCTAAGCACGCCAATACATTTCATGTGCCTTCACTTCTAGATCAAACCTTCGTGCGCCAACTGATTGAAACTATACTGCAGAACCATTTTTGGCCGCTTTACTTCTTCATCAGCCTATCTCAGTCCACTGCTGGACGTAGGCCTCTCCTATTGACTATACTATGCGTATAGACGCATTAGGAGGTAAATGCCCATAATCGCCACGCTGAGCAAACGGATTGGCGATCGCAGTAATGTGTCCACTATGATGACGCTGCTGCCCATCATCAATTTTTTATCAAATAATGGTCAGTGACACTTTAATCCCTTAGTCGGCTTTTACGACACCCGCGGGAAGAGTAGGGGTGGTGACAAATGTATTCTTACTGCCGTCACCACACGGCCCGCTTGGCCGCTTTAGATTTAGTATTTGGCCATTTGAAATTTTGACGAATGTAGTAGGTACACGACGTATACAGGGTGTAATCGATGTGTTTACAGGCCATAATTCCGTAAATATGAGAGATATCAGAAAACTTTTAAGTTATTTCGAAAGCAGCGAGTAAAATTACACTAGTAACTTTTTTGAAATAAAATCTGAAATATACCAAAATATTAACTTCAAAAGTTCAAACCCTTCCATAGGTACATTTAGTAGGTAACCGTTCATTCAAAGGCTAGTTTAATACGACCGAGGCATTTCACCGTTTTCAAATGATTCATGATTTGATTGATTTTTCTTATGTTAACCACTTACTCCATATTAGTCCATATTAATTAATTATCATTTTCAAGTATTTATAGTTTTCTGATATCTCTCATATTTACGGAATTATGGCCTGTAAACACATCGATTACACCCTGTATACGTGGGTCAATAATGTGACTTCATTATGTATGGATTAGGTAATTCTATTCTTTACGCGACGATAAGAAAATCTCAAAACGTCGGGGTATTTATAAAGTTCAGGGACAACTGCTGAGTCACGATACAAATTAAAAGAAATTAAAGTTAAATGAACTGAAAATCTATGGCATTACTTACTTTATTTATCTGTCATGTAAATTAGTTATGTTTCAAAATAGAAAATACACTCTTTTTAATGCTATTAAAGTTTTCCGTGCAAGAGCAATTTACGAACCACACGATAAAAGTTGATTCACTCATGTAACGAATGTGTACGAACGTAAAAAACGACTTTTTCATACGTATTGGTTACGTGATCTCGTCATTTTTTTCGGGAAAGTGTTTTTTTTTTACAATTTCATCGTTGGTCCCACACTAAAAGTGGTTCAGTGTGACTTGTATATATACGGTGTGTGCGAGTTTATAGTGATGAAGGACACACCCTGTATCTAAATATTTCCTTTCATGAAATATTATACTTTCCTGTCGTGCGACTTTTAACATGAGTTTTACTTAGCTGAATTATTCCTTGTATTACACGATATTGATGATCTATGATTATACAAATTGGAAAATTATACTACATTGATTGCGGGTTCGATAGTGAATAATCTCGTAATTATATAAAAGACTAAAGCATCTATTACATTACATGTCATTATGTGCTGTAAGTACCACGTAAATGTTATAATGCGTTTTACAAAGCACTATAGTTAAATCCATTTCGTAACGAGGTTGATGGATACGTACGAAATAGGGGTAATTTCGGCGAATGTCGAAATTCGTAAATTTCGAAGGTTCGTCTCTGACACTCCAACGAAGGCGTCATTAGAGTGACAGGACAGAGACAAATCCTCGAAATATATGGATTTCGAAGTTCACGGTAGAGCTGCTGATCTGTAGCTCTATAGTAGATTTACGCCGTGTTTCGGTACGTAATTTACTTTCGATTCATCATGCTCGTACGGCATTGGTACGAATGATATGGATAGAAACGTTATAACACCTAACTTACCTAACATAATTAAGTAAGTTAGGCGTTATACTTTTAACGTCAAAAGTCATAGTAGAGATACTGGGTTATGTTATAATATAAGCGACATATTAAGCGTAATAACCTTAATAACTTATAACAACGAATAGGAATCTAAAGTCGATAATTTCAAGCTACTAAATAAGTATCTTTGTTACTCTCATTTCCTAACACTAGGTGCGTTATGATAAATAGGTAAATCATGAGACAATTGTACAAATTAACCTGGTCCCAAACTTATTTCAAAATTGTAAGTGAAATTATGAAAAAATTTTTGGAGACTGTCAAGTGGAGGATAGACGTTTCATTTAAATTTAGAGATTAGGTACTTCCTTGTCAGTCGACGTCATATACAGGGTGACATCGGAGTCGTGATCCAAACTGTGAGAAACGTGTTAAGATGGTCTTCCTAAACAATGTTCTCTATGGGACCTATATGAACAAACATACTTTTTTTACGACTAGTAAATTATATGTTCATTAATATGTATACATTTCTCCATAATAATCCTTTCCAAATGTGTTTACATAATTATGAAACGAGACTGGAAGTTTTGAACACTTCCGCACCGTTCGGTATGAAATCAGTTTTTTTTTTCGCGATATTCATTTGTTCCATGGGAAACCTTTTTGAGAATGACCATCTTAACACGTTTCTCACAGTTTGGATCACGACTCCGATGTCACCCAGTATATCATTACGGTTTAGGTACCAAAAATATATTTATACGACCTTAATGTCAAGGCAATAAAGTCGTGTAAATATATTTTTGGCACCTAAACCGTAACTATATCTTTGACGTCGACTGTACACTATACCTTACAATTTAGCAAAATAACTTAAAAAATGGTAAATGCTCGAACCCCCGTTAATAAGAGCCTTAATAACTGTCTTTTAACTAAACCTTTTCCAAAACGGCACAAAACTCCCTACAAAATTAAAACCCACTTATATTCGAATTAACCCCAGACCTAGGTCATAATCATTGCCCTGGGTAATGATTAGACCCCGGTATCGGAGGTGCAAAATGATAGCTGTCAAGTTCTTACTTAGGGATAGGTAAACTCATTTTGTAATGTCGATATCGATACTCGATTTTTTGTTAATTTTTTTTATGTACAGTGGCGTCCATGCAATTTTGAAGCCTACTGTACAAGGACCATTTATTAGTATACCTTTTTCGGGATCTATGATAATAATTAACATTTAATACTCGATTTTTGTAGAATTATTTTTTTTATCTACAAGGACCATTTATTTGTATCCCTTTTTTGGGATCTATGATAATAATTAACATTTAATATACAAATTATTACTATTACAATACAAATCTCTGGTTGCTATTACATTTATTATGTTGCACAACATTGAATAAAAACTTTTGAGATATTAAATACTTATAATAAATTATTTATGTCAATAGATAGTCAAAGTCATATTGTAACGATGTCTTCGATTATTTAGCCGTGTTTACGAGTCTATTCGCCAAATATATTTTATACAATAGAAAGTGGAGTCACTTCTTGCTGAACATCCTGAACTTCAAAAATAAAAGAAAAACATTTAATATACAATTTGCAGAATACACATCATTTCCAGATGTTGGAATGTAAAAAAGCACATAGAGTCGAATTGCCATCGAGAGAAAATCAACAACGTATGTTCTACTAATATTGATTATTTAATAAAGGATATTCCATTCCAATATTTGTAATCTTGCATATCTTGCATTGCAACTCAATCATGTATGAAAACACGCATAAAAAAAGAAAAAAAATTAAATCAATTAAACTGTAATCGAGATCTGCTTAAGTTTTTCGTCAGTTGTAACATACTTTGGATTAAATAAATATTTTGTTGTTTTTGTAATGATATAGTCCTAGTTTATATCGTAAATAGGTGCGTTTAATTAAAGTCTTAGCTTATTATTATGGTAAAGAAAAATTATCGATATGTAACTTTAATTATTGATATCACAAATATTTTTACCCCATCCCTAAGAACTTGACAGCTACCATTTTGCACCTCCGATACCGGGGTCTAGTAATGATGGAACAATTTAGCCGATGACATGTCGCCGTCACCCTGCATGTCATTTTCAAGTTAAAAATGCAGGGAATGACAGGTTGTCTTTAGGTTTGGGGCACATTACACCGCTATACTTAGTGTTTAGGTTGCGGCTCCACAATAGAGATTTACAGAAAAATTCAAATTCCAACTAGTAAACAACAGTAAAAAAAATTTTTTGAGTATTGAAAGTGATCTATTCCGGGAATTAGATTTCAGCGAAATCATCAACGATTTTTCGGCGAAAAAAGCTGGGAAGATTACTTTCGTTAACGCCAAAATTTAATGTCAGATAATTCTCGTTTCCGATTATATTTATATGTTTGTTAAATAATAAAATGATCTATCCACAACTTGACTGGAAAAAAAATCGACTTTATTTGAAAAATAATTGGGGGCCAGTGGGCTTCCACTCCTTTGTTGCCCCGAAGCATCTCAACCTCTAAATCCGGCCCTGGTTATCCCTTTCTTAACTATATTGGAGCTCTAAGGCCGGGCAAATCGACTGCAATAGTTTATTAACATACTTATTTTTAAAACAATTATTTAAAATGTAATACGATGTAATCCGCGTATTTGTGTTTATTAAATTTAACTTCATCCCGACAACGTATCGAACACTTTACAGGATTCGTGGTGTGGTGAGTGGTGACTGAAGAAAAATTTAATTAATATACTCAATACGTTTTAAATAGTTTTATTTCATGAGTAGGTAATCATTGCGGTAACCGAAGAAAATAATCCTAATACTTACCTAATTTTCTAAAGTTTTCTAGCACCCCTTAACGATTCCTTGATGTACAGTCAACAAAAATGTGGTTTACCACTTTTCGACTTTATTACCACTGAATAGAATTGAAATGTGGCAGACCACATTTTTTGTCGACTATACCTATACTTTCATTAGCAAAACTTAGATGACGTACTCGTAACACATAGTTTCTTTTTTATCGTCCCGCCTCGAAGCCCACGCTTCATGGCCGATAGATGGCGCGATTAGATTAGCTATGATTTATCTCCCAGCTTTCACTGGATCCGTTAGGTTTTGCTCATAAGATTACATAGCCACATAATTATATAGCATAACGACCTTTTGGTGTTTGGACCCTGGGGATCCGGAGCCGGAGGCCGTGTGGTGACGGCAGTAAGAATTTATTTGTCACCAACTCTTCCCGTAGGTGTCGTAAATAGTCGACTAGGGGATCAAAGTGTCACTGACCATTCTTGATAGTAGATTGATGATGGGCAGCAGGCCCATCAAGAGTCATCATACCACCATCATCATCAGCCTATGATAGTCCACTCCACTGCAGGACGTAGGCCTCTCCTATTAAATATGCGTATAGACGCATTAGGAGGTAAATGCCCATAATCTCCATGCTAGGAAAACGGATTGGCGGTCGCAGTAATGTGTCCACTATGATGACGCTGCTGCACATTATCAATCTTTAATCAAACAATAGTCAGTGTCTTACGACTCCCGCAGGAGGAGTTGGGGTGGTGACAAATGTATTCTTACTGCCGTCACCACACGGCAAAGATATAGAATATTCAAGGAGTTGGCGAAGCGTCTCACGGTTACCACAGATGACCAGAGCGGGGTGAAGGGCTGGTAGACCTCCTCGTAGGTCACCCTGGGAGGGGGAAGGTAGCCCCTCAGTTGCCCGACCCCTATCTTCTCTCTATCAGCCACAAATGGCAGTGAAATTAAGTCTTTCTGCGTGGCTTCAATGCCGAGTTTCTTGTACGCCGCTCCAGCTCGCTTTTGGTCATCTGAGATGGGCAAGGAGGTAGCTTGACCCTTTCGGGCAGTGCAGTGGTGCGTAGCCGTGTGGTGACGACAGTAAGAATACACTTTTCACCACCCCAACTCCTCCTTTGGGTGTCGTAAGAGTCGACTACGGGATTGAAGTGTCACTGACCATTCTTTGATAAAAGATTGATGATGGGCAGCAGCGTCATCATAGTGGACAGCGACTACTGCGATCGCCAATGCGCTTGCCCAGCGTGGCGATTATGGGCATTTACCTCCTAATGCGTCCATGCGCATAGTTAATAGGAGAGGCCTACGTCCAGCAGTGGACTATGATAGGCTCATGATGTAGTGGTGCGTGGCACCTTGTTGTGGCTCTCTTAGAGCCAGCGGCCGTATAGGTACCTTACCTAGTTACCTATAACCCCGAGATGGCCCCGTTGGCGCCCGCGGGGTCTGATGATGGGATCTTGGAGAAATCAGTTTTTAAATTTGGTGATTATTTATTAGGATCGATTGCGAAAAAAATGAACATAATTAAAGGCTTTTAAGTTAAAGGACTATGCGTCAAAATGGACCAAAAACCAAACAAAGCTGGGAGTAGTGTCATTAAAAAGGTCTGTTTATGTACTTTATTTCATTGTACAGGTGCAAAGTTGAATTCCATTGGATAATTTTATATGAGTAAGGCGTTCTGCGGGTACTCTCTAAGTAAATCACCGTCGTTCAGACACCATTCATCATAGTATTTACTCTGACTAACATACAAATATCTCCGTTTTGCAATGGAATTGAACATAGTGCTCATAGAATGAAATGAAATAAATGTAAGACCACTCTCCATACAAATATGCCCATGGTCCTTTTGTGTAACAACTTTTGGGCTGAAACAGGGCGACAAATTAAAATCTTCTTTTGCCCCCTTTTACTACTGCTAAAGGTTGATGGACAGATACCTATCACACAGTTTGTATGAATAACTTTCGTTACGCGATCGTGATTTTTATTTTGATTAAGGCCCTAAGTATGTAATTTTTTTTTGCAATCGACCTGTTATCAATAGTACATTGTGCATCAAGGGAGGTAAGTCCGGAATTACTAAAGTGTTAGAAGCCTGGCGCCGTATAATGACTCGAGTTAGTATTCCGCTTACCGACCGTGATGCATACAATGTTTTTCATCACACTTGCCAACAAAAAAATAAGTTTTAAGACAAAATATTAATAAATCAGCTATAAGCTGCCTGTGCATTAATAAATAATAATAAATGACGTACTGACATTTCTATTAACTCCCTAGGGAATTTCACTTTTCTATTTCTCCCGCTATGCTTGTAAGCAATGGTGCGCTTAGACAGCAAGTGTGATGAAAAACGTATACCTATTTATAATGTGTCATACAAATGAAAAACAGTACTCAAGTAGTACAGGCAGTGTACCGCCGCGGGCGGCGCGCGCGCAGCTCGGCTAATAACTGGTCTTGCCCGTTATAGTATGTAATATGTATGTGGCTCAATGCTGACATCTTTGTTTAGAAAGTTATAGTAGGTGCTTAATATAGGTGGGATAGGCTATAAGCCCTTTTTGCTACGAACAAATAAAACATGGAAGCCGGACGCCATACTAAATTGCCTTTCTAAAACGGTCCTGAATTTTAGAGTTGACAACTGTCACCCCCTCTTCAATGCATCATGGTAATGAATTTCAATATTAACCTATAAAAACATAAACCGCCATTTAAAAATAGTTGTGATTGGTCCATCAAAGTTTTGATTGGCTATATTCTATAAACGTTTGTCAAAGATATTGCGCCGACATATGCGCGGTGTCAAGAAAAGCGCTGCCCATCTTGGCACAATTGAACAATTGGTTTTGGGGGCATTTTTGAGCCGGCGTTAGACGTCCATGTTATATAATATATAACATGGACGTCTAACCATATTATGGTCGCAGCCTTTTTGGAACCAATGCTACACGATGTAATGTATCCCTAAATAAAAACATGTAAATCTAATTCGGGCGAAGCTCCTTAACAGGGGTTGGTTTAGGATGTAATAATTAGTTACTTCAAATGCGGCGAGCCGGAAGACCGTGGGGTTTTAGTGGGTATACTAGGGCCTCAGTCAGAGTCCATCCCCGTAAAAATATTGAATAAAACAATTTGGGTTGTTCCACAAAACTTATCTATAAAAACGTGTTAAAATAATTAAATGGGAAAGAATCATACACAAGTTACCCTACTGAAATTCGCAATACCCCGCAAAACCCTCTTTCAAATAAGATTTTAATTACCGACCTGCAAATACTTTTGTTTCAGACAGGGGGAGTTTTTTTTAGATTTCCTTAAAAAAAGCTTAACTTTTCAGCGGATTAAACAATTATCGAAGTTTCACCGTTATCTCAAGTTTTTCTGGATTGTTTTCGCCTTTAGTTCAACAAATTATTTATTGTACAGAATGTCGTCATTAGATACTTAGCTGTGTCCGGAGCGTTAAAAAAAATCTGAACTCGCCTTTATTGCCGTAAAGGTGCGTTTAAACCAAAAGAGCATTCGCTGTTCTACCGCCCGTTCTAAGAAATCAACCAATCACGTTTTGTGTACCGATTGAATTTCGTAGAGTGGGAGGTTAGAACAGCGAATGCTCTTTTAGTTTAACCGCACCTTAACGATAGTGGCGTGTTCAGATATTTTTGAGCGCTCCGGACGCTATGATATAAATAGGTGCATTCAGACCAAAAGAGCATTTGCTATTCGAAACCCCTACTCTACGAAATTCGATTGTTACACAAAACGTGATTCGTTGATTTTGTAGAGTGGGGGATACAACAGCGAATGTTCGTTTGGTCTGAATGCACCTTCTGACGAACGATAGGTAGGACATGTTTATAAATAAGAGGGTAGGAGGAACTATGTAATTATTAAATCGAATATCTTCGATCATCGTGCAGTTCTTAGACGCAAAAACTTGGATAAAACCAAAAAGCAGATTGGGGCTGATGTTTAGTTAGAATAGAAGTAAGTTGAAAAACAGTCATTAGATATATCGGAGGATCTAACGGAATATTTATGTACGATATTCACAGAAAAAATTGGTGATTAAACACTTAAGGTGCTTTCAGACCAAACGAGCATTCGCTATTCTAACCCCCTACTCTACGAAATTCGATCCTTACGCAAAACATGATTCGTTGATTTCGTAGAGTGGGGGACACACACAGCAGCACCACTTGCACGAACACGCCACGCAAGCGGTGTGCCATCTAATATGACATTTACATACGCTACAACGCGCACGCCACGTACATGCGCACGAGCTGCAACGCATCGGTTTGGCTTGTTATAAACTTGTTCAATAATTAAATGATATTGTCCATAATTTACGAAAAAGGGAAAATATAATGGCTCCCAGATTGGAAAGTTGCTAACCTGTAACCCTCTTGTAATCTATGAAACCAGTTAACCTTTGTTTGAGAGCTAAAATACTATTATTATACTTAGTTACTACATGTATAAAACTAATTCGCTTGCTGCTTATACACCGTGTTTTTTTTTAATTTCGTCAAATTCAAAAGGCTGCTTGGTACGTTAATTGAACTGGAGCTACCTGTTATGTAGCTTTTAGTCGAAATCGTTTTTTTTTTTTCATTTTCATACATATTAAATGAAATGCTAAGTATGAATGATAGATAACCTTAAGAATAACACAAAAGTTAATTTCAGGTGACTGACGGCACATGTCAAAATAAGTACCTAGCATTAGGATGTCATAAAGGTTGTAATACACTTGTTCAGTCATTAAACTTATTTTTTTAATAACTCAATAACAGTAAGAGTTAAGACACTAGTTTCTTAGAGGAATTGATTATTTTTGACCTAAATAAGCTTCCCTTTAATTTAACGGAAATCAATAAAAACACGGCGTATATTTAATTAAATCTACACAACGGATATTGATTTTTTTCACAGAACTGTATCTCGATAAGATAACCTCCAAATTACGTATAAAACCAGGTCACACTTTTAATTTATTTGTTTAATTTCAGTAGACAATAGTTTAGTATTAAACAAAGAATTGCCAAATACAACGTGTATTATCGAAAATTTCCGAGCACAGAACGTATATTGAAATATTTCCCACTAATCCGACTTCGTCACAACTGTGATGATAAATCACAATCTCATAAAAGGGTCATTTGCAGTAAAAGTGTACCTTTTAATTTTTATATGCGAGCATGCACTGTAATAAATACACCATTTTACACGGGATCGTGCGTACTTTTCAGTTATAAAACAAAAAAAGTATGTCTCTAATGTCACGAAAATAAGTATGTAAATTGAGATTACTCAGTTTAGTTATTCCCATACTAAATGTATGAAACGAAATGTAACGAAAGTGATAAAAAAAATCTCAAATTCGTTACAGAATTTTTCATACCTTTAGTGTGGTAGTGACTAAAGTGAGAAATCTCAATTTACATACTTATTTTCGTGACATTAGAGACATACTTTTTTTGATTCATAACTGAAAAGTACGCACGATGCCGAGTAAAATGGTGTATTACAGTCTATGATCGCATATAGAAGTTGAAAGGTAGGTACACATTTACTGCAAATGACCCAAAAGTAAAAATTTCGTCAAAATACACAATATAATATACCGCGTGAAAACCCTCGCACCCTAAACACAGTGCTGACAATTAAAAAAAAAAGACGTTCCAAAAACAAAGTTTTGAAAAACGCGTGAATCGTGATGGGCGGTGCTATTTTTTTTAATAACCACAGAGCGGGACTATTAATGACAGGGACAGCGTTTAGAGCTTTTTCTGACCATTTCTCTTTTGTTTATGATGTAACTTTGTTTTATTTATAATATTGTATAAATAATAGTCTGGATATCAGTTATGCTAGTAATAATAATGAAGTTGCGAAATATGCATTTTCTGGTTTTTCTGTAGGCGAATCTTTCATAAATTGTATCTTTCAGAATTAAATAGGTAGGTACCACCTCGCCTCTTATCTTATCCTTAGGTACGTGCCTGGGTTTTCTTTATGCCTAAAATTTTTTAACAAAAAGTTGTCAAAAATACATACAGTACCTAATTAATACAATCCTTACTGATTATAAAGGAAGATGTAGTGCAATAAGTAGTAGTGCAACATTTTCATACAAGTGAGAAAAAAATAAGTTCGAAACGAGTGGCGATAAATTAAATCACGACCGAAGGGAGTGCTTTAAAACAACACGAGTAACGAATTTCATTTTCGCACGTGTATCATACGTCGTTTTTCAGTTCAGATGGCCCTTATCCGCCAGGTCGTCACCACGTCAAAAAGTGAAACATTTCTCGCACTAGCGCCTAAAAAAAAACAATCTGCACTGAAATAGTACATTTCCTAACTAGTGCGAGAAAACTTTTTTTCGGCGAGAGTAAAAGTTGGAGCCCGAGTTAAAAAAAGTTTTTGCACGGGTGAGGGACGATTTTTTTCATAACAAGTGCTTCAAAAAGAGAAATTATCGCGCGCGAAGCGTGCGCAAAGTTCGTTTTTGCGCACTAGTTAGGAAAAATAATTTTACACTTCAGCTGTAGGTACCTTACCTACTCTTATAATTTTATACAAATGGCCAAATACAGATGTTACGATTCAAATAACCACCCATAATTAGGCATCATGAATCGATTAACAATGACCTTAAAAAAACAAATTGCTTCTAAGAAGCAAATAAACACCTAAAATAAACACTAAAAAGCATTTTGGCGCCACAGTGCAAGCCGACAGCGGGCGGCGCCTCTGACGCCAAGAACGCACTCAATAAATTATTTCACCTAATCGGCCCTAATTGGATGTCGTGGTCGTGACCCAGCTTAACCTTAGGTCGGCGCAGAGTACCATTTCTGTGGAATTTTTGGGGTTTTGGAGTATAATTATGTAGGATCTTTCGTATGGTATACAGAATACAGCCGTGCTAACTAAAAAGGACGCATCTCCCAATAAATATAAGAGATGCGTCTTTTTTACTTAGCACGGCAGTATAGATAGAGGTTGTTCGAAAGAGTTGAATGGTGGTTAGAGTGAAAGAGAAAGGTG
>JALPQI010003100.1:0-90935 GCA_025490895.1 Thaumatotibia leucotreta | reverse complement strand
AATAGCCTACGATATCAATTACAAGACCCAGTAACTATTGGCAGAACCTAACCGTGGCACAGTGGATCGAAATGAATAAAAAATGGACATTCGCATTTTTTTCTAGAAATCCTATTTTAATAAATGCTCTTCTGTTGGAAATGATGTGAGGAATAACAAATGTTATATAACATTTTTCAAAATGAGGCTTATTTTAAGCAGAAAAAAATAAAATGTGTTTCATTTGTATGAAACTGAAAAATAGGTATCTTATTGTAAGAAAACCGTTACCGATCCCCCTTTCAAACCTTTATAATATCATTGTCCTACTTTAGAACAGTAGAAAATAGTTAAAACCTTATCTCAGTAGGTGCCCGTTTTTTGTTTTATAGTCCAATCAAAAGTCAGTAAATACAACATTTTCTTAGTTAACTGTTTTTTTATTTGCATTCAAAATACGGTACATTTATGACAATTTAGTATAAAAATAAAATATTTGTGACATTTTTATAGAGATAAATACATGTTTTCCCAAGAAAATGGTTAAAAATTAAGACATTGAAATCATCAAACATTTATTGCGATGTTTTTACTAACTATGGTAGTAACAAAAATTTTTAATGTACTTGAAATCAACAATTACAATGTAATTAAATATTTATCAAACGGGTTACTCACGTAATTTAAAGTCGAGAATTGCTCGACATGTTTCGGATCCTCATCATGGAGTACCCGCGACCAAAGCCCGACGTGCACTATGTCGCTGCACGTAGTCGCGGGTTCTCCATGATGAGGATCCTCCTCTAAATGGATCGAAACATGTCCAGTAATTATCAACTTTAAATTACGTGATTTACCCGTTTGATAAATATTCAAATAATTATGTTTGAGTCTCACGTTAGTTATAATAATTCTAAAATTCCAATGTAAGTTGTAAAAAAAAATACATTGTATCTTAGATCTATTTTATTCACCACCTTCTTCTACACTTTCAAACGTTTCTATATTTTCAGCAACATCACTGTCATCAGTGCTTATGTTTTCTATTTAAAAAAAAAGTATAGAATAAGGAAGTAAATAAAAAAAAATTAAAAGGCATTTTTTATTTACTTATATAGTTATTGTTGATTTCAAGTATATTTTAGCTATTATGTTTACTATCAATAACATCACCGCAATAAATGATTCTATTAAATGAAATTTTCTTATAAAAAATTGTATTTATTCTTATTAAAATGTCACAAATACTTTATTTTTATATTAAATTGTCATGAATATACCGTCTTTTTAACGAAAATAAAAAATTCTTAACTAAGAAAATTTTTGTATTTACTGACTTTTGATTGGACTATAAAACAAAGACGGGCACCTACTGAGATAAGGTTTTAACTATTTTCTACTGTTCTAAGGTAGGACAATGATATTATAAAGGTTTGAAAGCTGGATCGGTTACGGTTTTCTTACAATAAGATACCTATTTTTCAGTTTCATACAAAAAAATCCATTTTATTTTTTTCTGCTTAAAATAAGCCTCATTTAGAAAAAAATTATATAACATTTTTTATTTCTCACACCATTTCCAACCGAAGAGCATTTTTTAAAATAGGATTTATAGGAAAAAATGCGAATGTCCATTTTTTATTCATTTCGATCTACTGTGCGTGGTACTTAGATAACTGTAACGTAAATTAAAACTTAATACTACATAATTATCTCGGAAGCTAAATATGAATTTAAACAATTGTAAATAGTACATAACAAACGAATATTTATAAAAAAGCCTCAATAAAGATTTTTATTAATAAGGTCAACAAACAAAATTCGATTAGTAAGTATAAAAAAAATGAAACACTGAGAATTCCGATATGGGAAGTCTTGCTATAATCAGTATTATTTAGCCTCAAAAACCTGTAATTACCTACATTACGCAGATTTATTAAGTAACTTTCTGAATAAATTTACACGATTATTAAATGTTTTGGTAGTTTAATTTTTCCAGCAAATAACGAAACTTGTACCTACAGGTTTAAGTTCGTTCATAAAATAATACAAAACATCAAAATAATGATTCGTAATTAGGTACTTTAGAAATCAATAAAATTTCTAAGAAAATAAACTATAAAAAGTATTTTTAGATCGGTTGTCATAACTACGCAAAATGTTTTAAGTGAACTTAGTAAGGGTTAAACTTATGCATCGTGTTTTTAAGTGGTCCACCCTTGTAAGGTAGTATTCCTTATTCAAGTAGTAGTTTTCCGCCCCATTCTATATTATGCCCTATACGCCCCATATTTATATTACGGATAGACATTTTTTCTCACGGAATGCAAAATGGTGAGTAGTATTAATGTTCCAATAGTTAAGCTTTTTCCTATTCCCACTCATTGGAAATTCTTCAAACCTACTTAGTTTCTTCTAAACAACTACATGTAACCCACAGTCCAGAGACTGGTTATAATTTACTGGGTGCGGAGCAGAAACACTCTATTTATGCATAAGTTTATCCTTAAAGATAAAGATAATCGGAGCACTCTGAGCTGATTTGCTTTTTATCTCGAGCATGAGCTTTCCAAAATGAAGTATTGAGCGTTGGAAGGGATTCAAGGCACGAAAGGTGAACAAATATTCTTGCCCAGCTAAATACTTAATGCTTCACATAACCACCGCTGGAAAAATACCTTTAGTCTTAGCAGTAAAATATTACAAATAGGTCATATTATATTTCTATAAGATTGATCTGAATAGACGATGCAGTAAAATGCAAACAACGTAAAATTGTACTGTATGAGAAGATTCTTAGTAATCTGCTATTAAATGTTGATTCTGTCAACTGTGGCTCGTGCAAATATTATATAGTGAACAGATAGTCTGGTAAGTAAAATAAAATCAAAAGGCTAAAATGCAATTTTACATTAATGAAAAATTATAAATGTAACTATTTCTGAGTGGGTAATAGATAAAGTAATAATTTTTAACAAATAATGAACTATAGATACTTCTTTAACAATCAATAGAGGCGTTCCTACCGTTGCTCTGATAATTGGCCATTATGGAGTTTCAATGCCTATAAATTTTATTTAAGTAGAAAAGGTCAAACGCAATGTAAGGATTATCCTGTCAATGTAGTAGCATACAGAAACAATCTGTATAGAGTGATACCTACTTTGAACAACAATGTTAACTAAGTTTTGAAACATAACGTACATTGGTCATGTACAACAACAGATATTCATAGAAATCTAGAGTATTGGCTCTAGTTGTACCTACAAGAAAAGTATAGATAATAATTGTATGTTTGTCATACACATAAATAGTATAATATATACGAGTTAGGCTCTAAATAGAGCATACATAACGGTGCATTCAGACCAAACGAGCATTCGCTATTCTAACCCCCTACTCTAAGAAATTATATCGTTACACACAACGTGATTCGTTGATTTCTTAGAGTGGGGGATAGAATAGCGAATGCTCGTTTGGTCTGAATGCACCTTCAGATAACATTTAACATTGTTTAGTAAAAGTTAATGCTCAGCATTAAAAAAATTGGTACAGGTAGTTTATTTGTATGTGTTACGGGAGACTTGTAATTTTTATGATATTATATACGACATGTTTGTCTGTATAGTTGAGCACCTACACTAATATTAATTTTACTCTATCATCATTCCGCCTGCCAAAACTGTCATGACTTGAATAATCAAAATAATTGTGTTGTTCCTAGTAGCCAATTATTATAAAGCCAACAGTTTAACACAACGGTTTCGCAGGCGTAATGACGCTATACAGAACTTAGCAGTGACTGGTGTTATGAGAACTTTCCAAGTGAATAGATAAGCATTAACTAATATTTAAGAATAACAATTAAAAATAAATTAATATTTTGGAATAAGAACATATGAATAATATATATTTTTCATAACCATTATATGCACAAGGCTTAGCCAAATGTTGATTGCACTATACAGTTACTTATCTAATTTTTTGTGAAACAAAAATAATTCTTTAATGTATACAATCAAATAGAAAATATTCGAAATTGAAATACAGTACTATGTATTAAACATGAAACTAAAAATGTTTCTTTTTGTCTTTGGATTGGAGTATAAATGTAGGGCCATAACACATGCTATAAATAGACAATCATTTGGTCAATCTGATTATCCAAAACTCTTAGTACTTGCGATATTATAATGCGTATATCGGACATTAATTGCACACAAAAGCGTAAATTGTTTACGACTGCTACACCCAAGTACAAGAAGTGCTCGCAAGCCTTCCCGTTCAACTCGTGGAGCCCTATAATAGTGGTTTAACAAAACTTTTATAGGCTAACTAACCTAAATTATCCAGACCATGCTATATTAAAAACTTAGAAATTAAATGTTATCAAATAATAAAGTTAATCTTCAAAATAGAAAAATAAAAAAGTGATTAACTTAATACTGCACATTAATTTAACTCTAAATCAGTCAAGGCATTGTTAAAGTCAAATAAAAAATATATTTGATGTCTCACATAAGTATGTGAATATTGAATGTTTGATTCCCTATCAATAAAGCTTTTATGTGGAACAATTTTCTTATTGGTGTGCTAATTTTAAGATATAAAATTATAGCCTGATAGCAAATTGAACACATTCTTATATATATGACAACTGATATACATATAATAATAATATTACATAGAAAGAGAAATGTTCCCTTTTCAGTTTTCCATATATAAGAACATGTTCAAGTAGCTATATTGCTTACTCTAACTGTACTAAACTACTAACTAAATTCTAAACGTTAATTGGTAATAATAAAGCAAGTCGTGAGGCGGGATATTTGCATCAGTCTTGTGTAATTCTCAATCATGAAAATTAGTTTTTACTGTCATCATTTCAACTATTTGGTAATCATGTAAAAAATGAAATTAGTTATACCCTTCTATGTACATGTGTGTAGGCTGCTTAATCAGTTCAATTCTGATTTTAATGACGAGAGAGTAGCGTCAAGCACTCTCCCTGCTGCATAGCCAGGGATATTGAGGTAGGCAGGCTTGTCATGCTCACATAGGCCGGGCTGCGTACAGCAGCGGTTACCCGAGGAGCTGGCAGAGCTCGGAGCACCACCCAGGCCTCCACCAATTCCAGTTTCTGATGATCCCTGACAAATCATTTTGTGGTTTGTAAATTGTTCCAAAGAGCGCAGTTGTTCTCCACAGTTGTCACATTTTAGTTCTCGAGCATGCACTTTCTTGTGGCTGTTCAATGATCTTGAGTTGTCAAATACCTTTGGGCACATGTCGCAATATTTTAGCACTTTCTCTCCAGTACAAACCACTTTGTGGTTGTTGAGTCTGTCTAATGACATATAGCGCTTGTTATTGCAAAGATCGCACTTGAACTGCTTTTGAGGTACTCTACCAGTATGAACCTGCATATGTTTACGTAAGTTACTCTTATCTTTGATATATTTTGAACAAACTGAACACTTGTTGACATCTTTGCGAGTGTGATTAGCATCTAAATGTCTTCTTAGATGTGATTTCTTGTGAAAGGGCTCCAAGCAGATTTGGCATCTGAATGGTTTTTGCGCTGGGTGTACACCTGTTAGATGTGTATTAAATTCGAGGATAGTAGGGTAGCTCTTTCTGCAATGTGGACAATGAAACAATTTCCGACATATTGCAGCACTGGAATCGCAAAAGGGGTCTGAACAGTCATCACAGAATGAGTCTAATCCTACAGGTGGTGTCACAGTGCTTCTGTAGTGGTCTAGGTCACCCCCTAATGGATCACGCTCAGGGGATGGTGCTCCTCTGGGTTCCTGCTTTACTTTAGCCTGGTCACTATTTTCAGAAAAATCATCATGTGATGGTGTGGTCCTTGAAGTGCTAGCCAACATCCACCATGGATTGTAGTGCCATGGGCCTAGGGCTGACTGTACACCTTGACCTTTTAGGTCACCAGGCTTTGTTTGAGTTTCTGCATTTGAAAACCCAGGGAAACTAGGCAGCTCTTGATGTTTTGTACGCTCAAATATACTGTGCTGTGATATAAGATTTTCATAATCACTTGAGTCAAGTTTTCGTTCACTACGATCACTTTGTTCCCGTTTCGACATTTTCACTGAAACAAAGGAATAAGTTATTTTGGTTCGCTAGACAGTCTTATAAGTTTATCTAACTATACAATGTGTAAATGAAATATATTATTGCAGAACTAACATTATTATCAAACATTTTTACTTTATAAATATTTTTTTCATCAATATTATAATCATAATAAAATTTGGTTATTTGATATTCATATGTGTCAAACATTGTTAAAGTTTATCCTTGACCTCCATATCTGAATGAAAGTTTATGATTATGTTGATGACATGAAATGAGATTTAAATTTAGGGGCAAAACAATTCAACCATGACATGTCATAACATAATTACTATGCTTGTAATCTGTATACAATTACAAATCATTACTATGTGTAGCATGAGACAACAAAACGAGGAAAAGAGAGCGTCTATTGCGCGCCATTTTGTTTTTAACAAAATAACTTTAAATAACTACTAAGATTACACATAACAGACAAACTAATCATTGTAATCAATCAACATCTTATTATGTAAGATAAATTAATCATTTTATAAACTTGTTTCGTATTTTGTGAACGAGGTAAATAATGCCAGTATCAGTACAGATAGAAACATAAACAATGCACACGCCCAAGGAAATTTATCACCCTTGCGTAATCGACTACGAATTGAAAAAGTGCATAAATACGCAACTTATTTAATTACAAATTAACATTTTTTTATGATCTATCTGCTGCTTCACATTATTATGCTATATAAGAATTTACATCTAACATTAGTTAGACTTCCGGAAGTGTTGGAAAGATTCATTATTACATTGAGTTAATGTCTGTAAACAACGCAATTACGCGCCTAACTTATTTACCGCGCCTTTTATACCTATCGTCTTAACGGATGATATAGAGTTATAGGGGATAATATTTATTTAATTATTAATGAAAGATGAATTGAATTATTGAATTGGTGAATAAACAAACAAGAAACTTACAAGTTTATATTGTGGGCAGAAATTCTTATTAGAATCGGTTCCGCACTGGCAAATCATGTGCATTTTTGTTACACTAACTAGCAAATCATTGGTGAGAATTGTTTTTCTAATAATTCACAAAATACATACGATTATGGCAAATTCCTTATAAAATTTCAACAAGTTTTTTCAATGAACATCGGCCATTTTGTTTGGCTGTAGAACTTCAAAGCAGTGTTGCCAGGTCAACTACATGATATATTCCATTGCCAGCCCTGAAAAGTTCCGATTTCGTAGAAAAAGTTCCGTAGAAAATCATGAAACTTATAAATAATGGACTTAAAAATGTAATTTGTCAAACTTAGTACATTTTCGCGGTATCCCATACAAACGAAACGAAACGTTAATTTAGTCTTTAAATAAAGAAATTAAATAAACCGAGATGACCACTTTAAGATTTCCAATATTATCAAATATATTTTCTCCCTTTCAAAATTACTCAGTAGCATTAAAACAATTGAGGATAAGAGGACAGTAATAAAATTGATAACTGTTAAACTAAACGTGATAAACTTAAACTATAATGCCACGAACTAATCGAATCTGTGATGCTATGCTCGACCATTTCGACCATCAGCGATTGCATCGTCTTGAGCTCTGATTAGTTGGTTTATTAAGATGTGTTTTCGTTATAAGAATTGATTATGATTATTGACCAAACTTTTTTGTGTTAAGTAAATAGCAGAAATAAATATTTTTTTATCGTACTTTTGGTCCTTAAATTAAAAGTTCCGTTAAAGGGCACAAAATATAAAGTTCCTTCCAAGTTCCGCGGGGGTGTCAAAAGTTCCGAAAAACGGAAGAAACGGAACCAAACGGCAACACTGCTTCAAAGTTTACCTTGTCTGTGGACAAGGTTTGGCTTGATTGAAGCCTGTATTACACGGTAAGCGACGACTGGGGTATTATATTTTTCTAAGCTACCCTTTAGCAAATTCCAAGATTAACCCTTTATAGGGCACCGGTCTCATAAACGAGCACTTTCTTTTTGCGTTTTTTTCTTGAACAGAATTTTTCGTACTATATAATGGCGTTGAGGCTTAAGTCCAGATTTTTTTGAGTCTTGCCCGTTAAAGGGTTAAACATTTCGAGCTTTTTTCTCTGTCATTCCAACAACGGCATGTCGTTATTTAAGTTACTGTGTTCCACATATACGACACTTGGAAATCTCGAATTTGCGGAAAATTGAAATACGAATACTTGGCGTTTCTTGTTTCTTGGCCCACCAATACGCAGTTTAAATATTGAGTGAGGCGTGGTATGGGTGAGACCACAGATAAAGAAAGATATATTCTATGTCTATGGGTGAGGCTGAGGCGAGTATGACATCTGTCAAATCTGTCAATTTGCGTACTCGCTCTACCTCAATTTTTACATTTTACATTACCGAATAACGAGTTCACGATCATGAACTGCTGCTTAGTTGCCGCAATTGTTTTAATTTAACATAATCTAAACTGTGTAGTGTCTGCAGATTTCATTTAATTTTGTATCTTAACAATTGCTTAAGCTAGCTACGCTGGCCAACGAAATCCAGATGGAATGGATAGGCTCAACAATATTGAAAACCTTCTGGAGACCTACCATCAACGTTATTAGGTTATTTTGACGTGCCTCACTAAACTTTGTGCAGAATATTTAAGTTTTATGACATACAACTTTTAACACGTTGATATTGAACTGTTTTAATCACGTTTATTTCATTTTTTAGAACAAGGTATCATGCCGACAAGTCACGGCTCGTGAGACGTTATGGGTATGATGAAAAACTTTGGTCTGGTGGACTTCTACCCAGATCAAATGGAAGGCCACTACCCATACCTGAATACAGGTTAGAAATATTATAGTTCAGCATTTGATTTATGTATGTTTATTCCATTTTTCAAGAATTACAATTTCACTACGAACAAATAAAACATGGAAGCCGCACGCTACTAAATTGCCTTTCAAAAACGGTCCTAAATTTTATTTGAGAAGTGTCTTCCCCTCTTCAATGCATCACGGTAATTAATTTAAATTTCAACCTATAAAAATTTAAACCGCCATTTATAAATAGTTGTGATTGGTCCGTCAAAGTTTTGATTGGCTATATTCAATTGACATTTGTCAAAGATACAAATAGCACCGAAATATGTGTGGTGTTAAGAAAAGCACTATGTCCTGCCCATCTTGGCACAATTGAACAATTGTGTTTGGGGGCATTTTTGAGCTGGCATTAGACATCCATGTTATTATATAGTTAGCAGCACTTTCATAAGTGAATAATCCTTGGTTAATTAAATGTAAATGATGTCTATAGTCCAAAGGCTATAGAGTATTACAAACATAATTTAACCTCACATGAAGTTTTATGATTATAACTTTTTCATCATCAACATCATCATCAGCCTATTATAGTCCACTGCTGGACGTAGGCCTCTCCTATTAAATAAGCATATAAACGCATTAGGAGGTAAATACCCATAATCGCTACGCTGGGCAAGCGGATTAGCGATCACAGTAATGTGTCTACTATGATGACGCTGCTGCCCATCAACAATCTTTTATCAAATAATAGTCAGTGACACTTTAATCCCTTAGTCCACTCTTACGACACCCGCAGGAGGAGTTGGGGTTTTGACAAATGTATTCTTATTGCTGTCACCACATGGCTCATAACGCCTTATAACTTTTTACAGGCCTAAAAATGCTTGGACGGAGCGTAGAGCCTTATTTGGACAAAATGACTACATAGATATCCTGGGTAAAGGTGACCTTCATCCAGTAAAGACCTTGTATACACTTCCTGCTTGGATTAGGGGGTTCCAAGCTCATCAAGAATATCATGTATGTATTAATTTAATGCTATAGTTTAACAGAACTATTGGTTTAATGTACTATTTGGTATAATTTGAATACAGAGAGATTTTTAATTCACCATTCAAATTTTGGATGGTTAATTCTGAGGTTATATTGAGGAACATTTACTGTGGGACCAACATCCAATTTGAGAAAAAATCTGGTGTTTTAAACATTTCCTCCTACCAATATCTCAGGGTTTGTATGGAACAACATTTTTTTTACTTGATTATAACTACTCTATATTATGTCTTCTTGAGAAAGAATAGGTAATTATTTTAGCCCACCTAATTATGATCACTGCACATAAATCTTATTCCTTTATAGTACATAATTATGTGAACTGAACATAGATCTATGTTCTATGTACATATTATGATCTATGTTCAGTTCAAAAGAGAAAGCATTGTTTAGACAATATGTTTATGTATTAAGTATCTACTGTCCTGTCATTGCATTGAAAATGTAGGGTGTAATACTCCTCAGATAATATGGTCAAATAGTCCAAATGGAGTGTTACTATTTAATTATTTGAATTTCAGGTCATTCTCAGGAAGAGGAAATTTTTTTCGAAGACTGCTAAACCAGCTATGCGGCCAACTAAATGGAAAGACCTAGAAAAGCGTTTGTCATACTTGTATAGGAAACTTAACAGAAAAACAAAAACTGGAAATTCACCAGATTAATATGGATTCCATCATACAATTAACTGTAGATATATATTAATGAATAATCAAACATAGTATGTAATCTTGCTTTTTCCTAAAGTCATCTGTTCCCTACCATGGCTTCTTCATAACATTGAATCAAAATATTTTCTAAGTTTTAAATACTGAGTCAGTCATAATAATGAGTAATATTTTCAACTCGGCTCACCTTGGTCTCCTGGTCAAAGCTTAGTAGTAGGTTGTATAATCTAATTTTCCAAAAATGCTACACTCCACATAAAGTATGGATACCGGTTTTCAATAGTGTCGAAATTTCTATCGTAATTTACTAGGTATAGAAAGGCCATAGTCGGATTTTCATAGTAAGTCAGCCTTTAAATCAACCAGACTCTAGTATTTTTTTGTGAGTACCTCTTATGGTGAAGAATATTTCTGCTGAGTATCAACGTCCTATCGGTGACAGTTTTTGACTTATGATTTTTTTTAGTTTTTTCTTTAATGTGTTGTATCTCAGGATGTATAAAAGCGAATTGCTTCAAATTTTGAAATAATGTTTTTTATTTAGATATGCATCGAATTTAAAAAAATGAATATCGATTGTCGTATAAAAAAAAGAAAAAAAAAGACCAAAAAATTTTTCATATTTTTTTTTGTGTACCTATGAAGTAGTGACACCTCTATTTTCTTTTTCTAATTATAGAGCATACATTGGCCTACTAGTTGCCTAAGTATCAAAATTTTCCAAGCGGTACTTCTTACCAAAAATCGGCAATATGTGTGGTCAAGTTCTGCATTCAATCGGTGTTTTTCAATGTAGTATACAAACTCTTCATTTATATTTGAGTTTTCTTATCAGGTTATCTTATTTAAGAGTAAATGCTAATGACAACTTAATGTCATCATGATGCAAGCTGTTTATTTCATTATTAATCGGCCGTTTATTATTTTAACTAGCGTAATTCGATATTATTTATGAGATATTCATTAAAAATAATATATTGCAGTTAAATATTATCGAGATACGCTAGTTGAAATGGTAAACGGCCGATTAATAATGAAATAAACAGCTTGCATCATGATGACATTAAGTTGTCATTAGCATTTACTCTTAAATAAGATAACCTGATAAGAAAACTCAAATATAAATGAAGAGTTTGTATACTACATTGAAAAACACCGATTGAATGCAGAACTTGACCACACATATTGCCGATTTTTGGTAAGAAGTACCGCTTGGAAAATTTTGATACTTAGGCAACTAGTAGGCCAATGTATGCTCTATAATTAGAAAAAGAAAATAGAGGTGTCACTACTTCATAGGTACACAAAAAAAAATATGAAAAATTTTTTGGTCTTTTTTTTTCTTTTTTTTATACGACAATCGATATTCATTTTTTTTAAATTCGATGCATATCTAAATAAAGAACATTATTTCAAAATTTGAAGCAATTCGCTTTTATACATCCTGAGATACAACACATTAAAGAAAAAACTAAAAAAAATCATAAGTCAAAAACTGTCACCGATAGGACGTTGATACTCAGCAGAAATATTCTTCACTATAAGAGGTACTCACAAAAAAATACTAGAGTCTGGTTGATTTAAAGGCTGACTTACTATGAAAATCCGACTATGGCCTTTAGATAAGCCCTTTCGAAAAGACACTCCTCAATTTCAACTGTGTAAATTGGATAGATTTTAAATTTGTTCGATGTTATTAAGTACTACAGGTAGGACCGTTAGGGAGGAAGTAGGATCGTTATTCCATAATATCCGGAAATCCGGACCCTGGACTCGGTGAGATCCGGACATTCCAGATACCCGGATTACAAAAACAGGTTGTCGTCGTAAGTGATTGATTAGTCAGCAGAGCGAGAGCGAAACAATCACGTTAACGAAGGTGCTAGTGACGCGTGAAGGCGACATTACCTTTTACTGATTTACATACGTGTTTTGAGTTTTATTGATTTCAATTTATAATAGTAGGTATCTAACCCTTCATATTTAAAATTTTAAATAAAATTACAGTTTGTAAGTTTTTCCCTTCAATTACGAAATTATCGAAAATCGTCGATTATCGTACTCGAAATTTTAATTTCGAAAAAATACTAGTATTGTGAACTCCGATATTGCATGCAGTCTCGTCTCGTCACGTATCTTTTGCACTACTGTATACATAGCATAGCATGAATGCTGAATCAAATGAATCAATCAAATCAGTCGGAGTTAATTGTTTTTATCGGGAATTTATGAAACTTTCGTTAATTTTTTTTAAAGAAATAATTATCATCACTATTACTATAACTCCTTACATCTATTTCAGTTGACTTTTCCTTCATGACATCGCTTTACACTTACAAAAGGAAGTGAAAATTAAACCTACTTAATTCATTTTGGTTTAGAGTTGAAAATAAAAGTGTAAACTTGATTTATCCCAAAAGAATCTGTAAAAACACGATGCGTTTGGACGGTTTTTTTTCCGGAAATATTCAACGGTAATTGGGATTTAGGGTGCGACTCCACTGACGCGGAGTGGAGCGGAGCTGTGCAAAATTGACCAATTACATTCTTCAAATTCAAAATACGAAACACTGTGATGCGGTCTCATTGGCCGAGCTCCCACAGCTCCGCTCCGCTCCGCGTCAGTAGAGCCGCACCCTAAATGTTTCTTTTTCTCTGTTCAGTCATAAAAATGCTTATAAATCTTATAAAATAATTGAAACTAAAAGTTAGTATAATATTAATATTGACTTTTAATTCAAAACATAACTAATGACTAATATTTGGCATTATCAATCCGGGCACGTTTTGCCCAATCTTCTTTTATCATGTCGGCCGCCTTCTCGGCGATCATGACGACGGGCGCGTGCGTGTGCGCCGCGGGGATGCGCGGCATGACCGACGCGTCGGCTACGCGTAGACCCGACACGCCGCGCACGCGCAGCCGTGGAGACACTACGCCCGTAGGATCACCACTGGGAGCCATCTTGCATGTTCCGACCTGAAAATAATATACCTACATTATTTCCGAAGAAATATACGAGCGCTTCGTTTAAGTTTAATACAGGCTGTAAAGTATTACACATCCGGCAACAAAGTCCTCGCCAAGGAGCATTACAAAATGTACATGAGGGTACAGTTAAACTTCCATAAATGTGTATGTTTATTATTAGTATTATTACCAAGTTAGGAACTATGTTTGAGGCTTTAAAACGATTTTAAAACGAAACTGATAAAATCCAATAATTTTCCGCCACAATAGTTTTAACAAGTGTGATGAAAAACATTGTATGCATCACGGTCGGTAAGCGGAATACTAACTCGAGTCATAAAAGCCCTCCGCCTGACGGCGTCGGGCTTCTAACACTCTCGTTAGTAATTCCGTACTTACGTCCCTTGATGCACAATGTACTATAGTTTCACGGTAACATAGCAAAGAAGAAAGGGTAAGTAATATTTACCTGGTGGTCTAAAGTAATGGAGGTCTGCATGATAGCGCATTCCCAATAGTTGTCGGAGTCGAAAAGAAACTTTTCACATCCCGGAAACGGCGTATCGTGTAATCTTGTACCGTATCTCTGGAAGGCCTTGGTATTTATTATGTTCTGTATCTGTAAACATAGAGAATAAAAACTTAAATTACAATTGCGCTTTACGTGACGTGTGTTGGACGGAGTGTTCGGCCCGGTAAGTTGAATCCGGATCCGGATGTCCGCATTTATAGGTTTACTCTCGATTTTATTCTGTCTATGGCAATATAAAACCGATGGACGTTGGGGCGGTAAGGTTCTTGAGTGGCGGCCACGTACCGGATGGCGTAGCGTGGGTAGGCCCCCCACAAGGTGGACCGATGACCTGGTGAAGGTCGCAGGAGTCCGCTGGATGCGGGTGGCGCAGGACCGGTCGTTGTGGCAATCTTTGGGGGAGGCCTATGTTCAGCAGTGGACGTCTTTCGGCTGATATGATGATGATGATGGCAAATCCATTTTTGTCTATTGAGGGAGCAGCTGTTTTTTTTCAGGTTATGTGGTTCAATGTCAAATAATGAAGAATACTACTTATGACAAGGCAGTACGGCTTAATGCTTTCGCCTGTCCACGAGGACTAAAAAAATAAAAAAAAAATAGTTCTATGTCAAAAATCATAAGTATTATGTATGACAGTTAAACGTTTAAAATATTTAATTTTAAAGTTATTTTTGTACGTTAAACTTTCTGATCTCGGTAACTTGTACTATACCAATTTAAGAAGAAATGTTTGCTTAGCTACGAACGCTTAATAAGTGAGCAAGAAACATTTTGTGTTAGAGTGTTGTTTGTGGTAGTGAAAAACAACATTATACAAGGTAATTGAAATGAATAAATAGGTAGGTACTCTACATGGTGCCATTGAATATTCAAGCGTAATTTCGGTGGTCAATATTAGAAACAAAGACAAGAGTGCGGAAGAAAACATATTTCAACTAAGTTATGACAATGTGGGATTTAAACTAAGGAATTCCATTTCAAGTTAAGCAATAATAATAATTTAATTTTAAAAATAGCACGTGCATTCATTTCCATTGTTGACGTCAGACGCATACAAATACGAATATATAAAATATAGGTACCTATGATGCATCATGTATTGTAAGCGAATTTGAATTCGTATTACTATCCGCGCGTGTGGTGAAAATCGTGATATACGAGTAGGTGGGATTGACTCGCGTGGAAACCTCTGATGCTGAGTCTAGCCGGTAAGTACCTATACCTTGAACTACCTATACTTTTTTTATTATAGTTATGTACGAATATATTAAGAAAGACACTAGTACTACCAATCTCACGCCCTCGCGCAGCGCATTCATGTCGTCTGGATGATTGAAGTAGTTGGGATCGATGCGCGGTGGGTCGGAGAAGCTAGCGCTGCGTAGCGTCAGGCGGCCCACGCTGCGCGGCCGAATCAGCACAGGGTTCATCGCAAACGACCGCATCCGCGCCTGCACTGGCATGCTTCCATAGGTCTTCCAGAACCATTCGTCAGTGACACCTGGTAAAAACACATTTTGCTGTTTGATGAACGGGTTATCGAATATCGCACTTTCGTACGGAATTAGAAGTGTGCCAGAGATATCGGACGTAGCTTGACTAGTTCGTGTTAGGCGATATATGAATACTGTTTAAGGTAAATAATCTGTCGTGTATATGGGGGTCATAATTTGTAATGTCCGACCGAAACACGTTCATTGACCGAAACCGTAACCGAAGGAAGGTTTGCGGCTCTACCGCGAACTTCGAGATCCGCAAATGTCGAGATATCTCTCACTCTCATCATCATCATCTAGTCCTAGCCGATTTCGGTAACAGGGACTGGTTAGACTGGTTGTTGAGCGCGCTGTGCTCTGACTTACTCTCTTAATGACGCCTTCGTTGGAGTGATAGAGAAAAATCCTCGAAATTTGCGAATTTCGAAGTTTGCGGTAGTAGGCTCGGTCTAATTTCAGTTTCGGGCGAAACGAAAATTGAAATACCGCGTTTCAGTATTTAATGAGTAAGCTCATTAGGCTTTAATAATGTCTAGCTAATATGTAGCGAATACCTGTAGGTAGTAAATAGATAGGTACCCTTAAATACATAGAAAACAACCATGACCAAGTAACAAATATTTGTGATTAACTGACAAATAATCGTCGTTATCGCCAGGATTTGAACCCAGAAGCTTTTTGTCACGTGTAGATGGTAACTACCTATTCTAGTATCAAGACATATTTGTGCAGTAAAATATAAAAATGTGCTAGTCAGTTTAATATAATACTTGTATGCAACTGTTCATAATTAGGCATTAAAACACTCGTGTTATCCTATTATGAAACTCGCCTTCTGCTCGTTTCATAAAACAACACTCGTGTATTAATGCCTCTCATTATGAACCAGTCACATAAAATACTAATTTAATACCTATCACTAATTGTTATCTCTTTAAAGGAATTGCTTTGTTTATACAGTAGATGTATGTACAAATATTGCTTCGCCATACGGTGTCGCTGCTCGGAAGGTTTTTCCCACCCGCCTTAGCTTAGCTTGTCCGTTCGACTAGCTTAGTGTTTTTGCTACTCGTTGGTAGATGGCACTAGAATGCAATTCGTAATTTTATTGAGAAGGAAACAGTGGTCGAACTTTAATAAAACTAAAATATATTACAATTTGTGTGTTCCCTCTTTTATACGTAAAATCTAGAACAATCGCCACTACCTACTTATTTATGATGTCTATTTACAGTTAGGTACACTACCACACAGTCACAAATTATGTATCGTATTAACCATGTGCCGTAAACACTGAAAATATTGTCTCTTCTGTGCTGATTTTTATTTCCACTTTATTCGCTCCAATGTACAGTCGAAGACGGCGTTACCAGTAGCTGTATTTTGAGTTTTGAAGTAACGTTTACGTATCACGCTCGCACTGATGTATTGGAGCGAGCGTAATGGACTACTTTACATATCGAGTAAACACTAACGTAAAAATTACTGCCAACTCATTGGTACAGTAGCCTTACCGTGAGTTGGCAGTAATCTTTACGTTACCATTCGTTTTTGCTTACCACGATATTAACGTATTACTTTGTATCATGCTCGCTCGCACCAATGGCTCTAATTGTAGTATTTGTAGTTCAAATTCAAAATAATGAAAATGGAATGTTGAATACCTAACAATCCTCGTAAGACTCCTAGCATATCTCCAGCCAACGAACCGGCTCCCATGACTATTTCAATGTCAGGGCGCGTTGTGGCGTGGTCTTGAGAAAACCTGGTGCGGGTGAAGCCCATCCCGGCCGCTCCGCCAGGGAGCGTGAGAGGCCCCGAGCCCGCGAGGTACGCCGCCGCTGAGAACGGTGATGCCGCTGTGAGCTGGAGGCACAAAATATGGTAAATGAGAACATCCGCAATATCCCTTTATGGTGTGTAGATAGAAGATTTCTTGTATTTGTTTCGATTGCAATTTGCAAGTATTGTCACTAAAACCGCCAAGTAACGGATGATTGTTACCTAGTTTTATTAGGGTTAAAAGGTTCTAAAGGAAAAAAAGGAATCTTTGTAAGATCACTTTGTTGTCCGTAGTCTGTCTGTCAAGACTGTTATCCTCAGGAACGGATAGAGATATAAAGTTGAAATCAATACCAAATGAATACCAATGTAAAATAATGATCTCATACATATTTTAATGCTCGTAAAATCTATAGGGTAACTACTTCCCGTTTATAAATGTAGAATCAAGAAGTTTGGTAGGGCAGAAAGGTTATGAAAAAATCGTTTTAATTACCTACATCACACAGAAACGAGTTTTTGAAATTATAAATTTATTTGAACCTACCTGTGTTACATTATTTCAATTATTTGAGTGGCGCAGTAGTACGGTGACAAAGTAAAGTTTTTAAAATCACGTGAGAACATAACTCAGAGAAACCTTTAAAGCGTTATACATAGTTGTATAGTATGTGGTGGTGCGAAACTCCCTCAGAGCGGGAATCCACTTCGGCTGGTTTTTTCTCATTGGTAGGTAGGCTAAAATTTTTTCACTTTCAGATGCTATTTTCTATACATTTTAATGCAATCAGTTCGTAGAGTATTCATAGGAATTAGGAAGCTGTTGACATCGTAGGTGTAGACTGTAGGTACGCGATATTTGACAACTGAATTAAAATCAAATTCCAGTTTTTAAAAGTCCTTTGTAAAGTTACAAGTGTATATACGTTGCCAAGAGTAATTTAATCACGTCGAGTAAGTACAACGATACCTATGGCGTAATGAAAGGATCGGGACGCGTACACTCGACCGTTATTCACAGAAAGTAATCCACTCCAGTTATTTTTCCAATGTGAACATTCTGTAGGAAAGTTTTAGCTTCTGAGGCGAGACGGTTTCTACACAGGTACTAGATATTTATGGAATAATCACTTGTGATCTATTTTTAGATTTCACTAGCTAGGGCTTATCATTCGGGTAAATCCAAAAGATTATAACGACAGTTTTATTTCGCATGTCATTCAATTAATTAATGAAAGTGTGAGTTTACGTATGTCTAGCCTAGCCCTGTAGGTAGATATGAGCATCCTTAAATTTACTTTATTAATATAAGAACGTACTAAAGAATTTGGTAACTGTGGTTAATACAGTTTAGTAGATTTACCCATTCATGGAAATGCATGTAGTGTAGGTATTTATATCCTAAAAGACTAACGGGCGTTCTTTTTGAATGTTCTCAATTTGTGTACTGTCGTCATTTGATTTAAGATAGAAGATTAATTTGGGTGAATCAACTTTTTTCTGTATGTTATTGTCAAGATTACGGTGGCCTGAGTCATGCTGGTTTTATGCAAAATTATGCTACTCAAAGTATGCAAACATGCATGTAGTCCATGTTTGTAGGTAGCCCATTAAGGAAAGGGCTTGTTAACACTAGAAAATGCAAGATTGCATAGTTTGAGTAGCATAATTTCGCAAAAAAACCAGCGTGACTCAGGTGACGGTAACCATGGTAATAAGAAACAAAAAACGTTGATTCACCCATTTACGACGGAGTATTTATTTTTGTAACACCATTACAAAGTTTCCATAATTCATCTATAATAAATTTCAAATGCAACTGCAATTAAGTATGTTATTTCATCACGATACCCTCATACAAGCTAAATCCACTAATGTCGGGATTGTCGGGCCGCGTTCTCCGAGCCGATGGAATACGGTTGACGTTATTATCTGTATTATGACATCAACATATTCTGGCCGGCTTAAGCCGATTACGAGTCACACACATAGGCACATCTTCCCACGCCACTCGCATAATTATTAGAGGGCCGCTTTTCACTAAATAATATAATTTACTAATTGAATTAAATTTTCTGTATAAAATTTTATAAAATTCATATCACATTCAGATGCATATTTTATTTATTGAAAAGATGTTAAAAGGCAATCGAACACTGTAAAACGGGTTTTATACGTTCTTTCAAAATTCAGATCTAATAAAATAATACAAATATTTTAGAGATTCGGAACTATGTAACTTAATGTACAATTGTACATACTTCGGTAAATATAAGCCCTACTTGCATAATCTCAGGGAACCAAAATAAGAATGGTTTAACTGGTTAAGTCCATACTTTTTTGACACTGCTATTCGTTTGTATCCCTGGTGTAGACCCTGGGCTTTTTAAATTGTGATCTTACTCGTACAAAAGAAAGATTCGCCTTACATCGTTTACACAAAGTCGCGAATCGTTCACTATGAACGCGTTTCCCGAGAATGTGACGTGATCCTGGAGGTTATATCCCACTGGAAGGTCAACTATGGGACTGATGCCTTTTTCTAGGAGATGCTGTTGTGGACCAATCCCAGAGACCATTAGGAGCTGCGCGGAGCCGATAGTGCCCGCGGCCAATATTACTTCGCGCCGCGCCCTGACTCGGTACCTAAAAAGTAAATTAGTAAAGTGTTAGAGGATCGAAAGTCTTATTTTACGATATACTTATCCGACGCAATAAAAGTAAGTGGGTAGGTTAGATACGAGCCTTTTAGCATTTATACTATAAAAATTATATGATGACAGTGGAGTAATATGGTAACATCGTGTCTGTTCGAAGGTAATTCATTACCTACCTGATGTTTCGTTTTATGAACTCTACTCCATAAGCAGTTTTTGATTCGCTATTTATGAGCAGTTTTGTTGCTGTAGAATATTTCGACACCTTTAAATTTGGCCGAAAGCGGACAGGTTCTAAAAAGGCTTTTGAAGTGCTACATCTTCGGCCTTTCCTCATGGTGGCTTGCGGCTTAGAGAACCCTATAACGTTGTCTCCATTTGGATCACTCCATTCATAACCTAGTTCTTCCCCAGCTCTTCTAAAAATACTTTCAAGAGGAGACCGATACGGTGCGTAGTCTATATCCAAGTATCCTCCTTTGCCGTGATAAGAAGAATTCATAAGTTCAGGAATTCTAATATTTTCCGACTTTTTAAAATAAGGTAGTACTTCGGGATAGCTCCAACCAGTGTTGCCCATTCGCGCCCAGTCATTGTAGTCGTCGGGATGTCCCCGTTGATAGATTAGGAAGTTTAATACGCTGCTGCCACCGAGTACTTTTCCTCGAGGTAAGAAACAAACTTTTCCTCGGAGATCTTTGCATGCCTTTGTTTGGGGCTCAGAGTTATAGCCCCAATTCATTGGAGTCAAAGATAGGAACGATGCAAATATGGGAATATCGGAGAAAAAGTTTTCATTTCCTCCAGCTTCTAGTAATAAAATTTTCCATTGTTTTACTTCGGTCAATCTATTTGCCAGTACACACCCCGCCGAGCCCGCTCCAACAACTATGAAATCGAATTCTTCCTGGTCATGGGGCGTATAGTCCGGTGGAAACCCCTCTCTCGGGTTGCGGGGCAACGGTCTGAACATATCGGTCCAAAAATCAAACATGTTTGAAAAATTCATTGCGTTTGTCACGACAATGAAGTAGAAGAATAGTATTTGTCGCATTTTGGTTTTCGGACTATTTTAAATTTCATGTCTTTGTTTAGTTCTGAAACAAAAAAATATAGACACATGAAAAATATAAGGTAAGTATGTACATATTTATTAAAATCTCTCTGTATATACTTTATGGCCCTATATTTTTATTATCTTTTATGACCGTAAACACAGCTAGGGTTTAGTGTCATAAAAGTATAGAACTAATTTACGAATATTTTAGGAATTTAATACATAGATTGTAAAATATTCGTAAATTATTGTATACCTACAAATATTTGACATTATGCTCTACGGACTAAAATTTTATTACTATAATTAATTAATTATAAAGTATTAAAATATTAAAGTATCCTAAATATCGGCGCCATATAGCTTCCTCAGTCTTATCGTGCGATTAAAACTCCAAAGCCTAGGTATTTATATTACAATTCGTCGTTGAGCATGCCAATTCCGTTATGTGCACTATTTCAGGAACTGAAAAATCAATTCAAAGTACATATATTTACAGTCTTCTTTTGTCAAAATTTTAATGGACAAATGTGGGCATTGGCAATATCAAGGCCGATATTTGGCGGATCCAATGACATGTTTTTGAAGGTACTACTCGCTGACGCTATCCGTTGACACCGATATCTAGGCTGCATGAGTGGCAGCGGAGTCGCCCGGCTATGCATGACATGCGTCGTCTATAGGCTTGTTTATCTATGATTAAATTGCTTTAATGCATCTCACACGTCATGCATATATAAATACATACCTACTATTTTCTACTTAACTAAAACCACGAAATGCAACTGAAGCATACTTTGCAAAAACGATGCCTCGGCAACATGCACAAGTGTCGGCGTAAAACAAAGACATCGAGATAATCGAATTGATGAGTACATTTATAGGCAGGCATAGAAGGCATTGTAATCTCGGTATTTGAAGGCCGCTGTTCTCGATTCTGCTTGTTCATGTCCCTATGTACCGAGAATATAAATAACGTTTAACGCTTGCTCGAAACTAATCAGGGAACCATGTCTCGTTAATGGTACCGAAGGGTTCCCCTTTAAGCTGTGTTTAAGTAAGTCAAACTATACTCATACAAATACGTTTGCGTAATTAACTAATTATACGACATTTTTAACTTATTTACATTATGGGCCAATCAACTTTTCGATTGACACTTTTTTGTCCCGTAACGTAGGTGACAATTTCATTACCTAAGTTTGTTAAAAAAAAAAAGATTATAAATTGTAGATACATGCGTAAGGCCTCACACAAGTTCACGTCGATACATTTAGGTTCTAAGGTTTTCATTGTAGATATGTGTATAGTATTAATTGACGTACATTTGTAAGTTCTTAAAAAGTAACCCAGGAGAGAGAAAATATGTTGATCGAAAAGTTGATTGGCCCTTATATGTATGCCACTTCCGAACCTGTAAGGTCGTGGCTGCATAAGTGATCATCTTGTGCCTTAACAGCTATTTTTTTTCGTAATGATGGGTCACGTCATTAGTGTTATATAAAATTTCAGCATCACCAATCAAATTTTTTTACTACTTATTTTTATTACGTATAAAACAAAGACAGCTAATTTTTTCACTATATTTGATTCTTTAATTCATAATTTATATTTGATCATTAGTATGATGCACCAAACTACATAAAAGTAAGTAAAGTCTCCAATCAGCTACTTAGCCACACAATGGGCACAAAAATATTGCCTACGATTTTATTAAGAACTACCTATTATCCTCCTTGCACCCTTAAATCCTTATGTTTCAATCGTCAATGACGGAACAATTAAGTACCTACCAAATAAAAAAAAAATAACCCTACTTCTACCTATTTCTCCAAGATCCCATTACCAGACCCCGAATTGGTGCTAAAGTGACCATATCGGGATTATAATCAACCCATTGGATTTAAAAGAATAATTATGTATTTTATTTTTTTCTTCTTAAATTATCTAAATTATTATTTATTTATTTTCTTTTCAAATATTAAGTGATGGATGCTGTAATTTTTTATAACACTAACTACGAGACCCACCATCAGAAAGAAAATAGTCCTAAAAGCTGTTAAGGCACAAGATGCTCCCTTATCCTACCACGGCCTTTCTTATAAAATATTCAAAGGGAAGGAACATACTCATAGTAATAGCGCTTAAAATATCTATTTTTAAATGTTCGTACCGGAACGGGACTAATGGAACTGGCTATCCATTAATATCTACACCTCTGTGTTGGGAATATAATATCGTTTTCTCCATCTGTCAGTCTACCATTAGCCTGTTTGCTACATTAGGAATACCTAAGTACTTACATATGATCATAAAAAAAATTGTATGATCACTACAGCAACCAATATTTAGGTAATAAACAGAAAAATGCACGACCGTAAGGTCTATAGCGCGGTTCCAACTCGCAGTGGATCGATATTTTCTTAATATCAACCACATAAAAAACCTGTTGGTATTTAAGTTGCATCATTTGGCTAAAATCAAGATCAAATTGTTATCAGCCAAGGTTTGGGTATTCGGGCAAGGCGCGCCATTGTGGAGTCTGACTAGTCGGAGTCGCATAGTTGCGAAATGGTTCTCACCGTCAGGGACGTTTCATCTGTTTGGATTGCTTGTTTATTTTGGAATCCATTACTATCCCGGCTCCGGGCGAAAGTTAGGGTGGATATGCGTTAAAGGGATTTATCTGTTCGTAAACCACCGCATTCAATGTTATGCGTTTAAAAGCAATTGTAGGACTCCGTAGATGTTTAGAGTATTAAGCAGTTAAATATGTTTTTAAAAAATTTAATTTAATAGTCTAAATACATTAAACACCTCTAATGCCAGGTGCTTGTCTGGCTGGCGCTGTTACTGCTTATAATGCAGTTAATAGGTAATATAGCTAATAGACGTACGAGGGACAATTTGACCTACGAGATATGGAATTCCAATTTTATAGTTTACAAAAGTAATTATTTTTAAAGTATTTGTCGAAGCTATAAGGGTTCCTCGTTTACTAAGGAACCCTAAAAACTTTTGAGATTTTAAGTGCATCTGAAAAAAGGCAATAGTGCATGATATGAGATAGTTATGCATGTTGACTAGATTTTTATGTTATGTTATGTAGGTACCTATATGTATACATACCTACCTAAGATCCGGTTCGCTACAACCAAATGTCATAATCGTAATAAATACCATGTTCTTAGAATGTCGCAATGTTAAAATATATTAGTAGTAAAATGTCGAAAATTCCAAAACTACTTACTTTATTTTCAGTACATCAAAATGCCAGAATGACATTGTCATATTAGATTGCTTAGATTGCCTACAACATCTAATATCCGAAATGTGCTAGGTTCGTAATAACCAAAATTCAAAATGACAGTTTCTCAGAATACCTAAAATGTTATTTACAGTAAGTATTACATATATTCCTTGCACTGTGTTTTAATATCTAATCTAGCATTAAATTAGTTAATTCATGCGAACTATTATGAAAAACTAAGTTAAGTAATTTTTTCATGGTTACTGCATTTTAGGCATTTTGAGAAGAGAAAGTGTAGTTTTGTTTTAATTAATTTGGCTTTTAAACATTTTGGGAATTTGAGAAGTAGGTTTAAGTCATTTCAAGTTTTAGACATTATGAGACTAATCTGTTTTGGGAATTCGGCATTTTAGAATATGATATTTGGTTGTAGCGAACCGGATTCCTACCAAAATAAAATACCCACCATCCATATACAATACATACCTGCATTATTTCTGAAAATAATCAAATCCAGAACCAACTGTATTAAAGCAATACAAGAGCAAGAAATGAGAGACAAAGTTTCAGAAAGTTATTAGTAGGCGGCACTTGAAACTAAAAGATACTGTTACAGCCAAGTTGAAGCTATGAGAATATGTATGAAGAAAATAGTTAAGTATCTATTTATGATTGAAGTGAGGAAAGCCTACATTTCAACATATGTATCATATAACATTTTACAATGCATTATGCGAGGTAAACCAGACTATCTCGGCAGTACCAACCGGGCCGAACGAAAAAGTATGAAAATTAATTCCTGCATACGTGCGGAAACATATCACTCTCTGTGCATAATTTTACCCTTAAAAATAGCACTTTCTGAGCATATGCATTGTAATAGTACATTACGACACGAGTGTGAAAAACATGAAATTCGAATCGACGCGAGTTACGAATTTCCTTTTTGCACGTGTCTCGTACGAAGTTTTTTAGTACAGATAGCCTCCGAAGGTTTGGAACTGACGTAAAATGAGCCACTTCTCGCACTGTCGCGTAAAAAAGGCACCATCTGTACTAAAATAGTACATTACGACACAAGTGCGAAAAACATGAAATTCGAAACGAGTGGCGAAGTTTAAAATCGACACGAGTTACGAATTTCGTTTTTGCGCGTGTCTCGTACGACGTTTTTTAGTGCAGATGGCCCTCCGAAGTTTTGGACCTGACATAAAATGACACACTTCTCGCACTTAGAGCCTAAAAAAGGCACCATCTGTACTAAAAAATATATTTCTTCATACTCCTTGCTGGGAAAGTGTAACTCACTAGAGAGAGAGACACCTAGTTAGTAGGGCATCATAACACATATTTATTTAAGGAAACGAATAGAATGGAAATTTCTATAAATTTTCTGTCTGCGAAACAAGGGATCACCGCCAAGATATATTAAGCAATCTCACTTGTTTCTTATCATAAATTAAGTCAATTTAAGTCCCGTGCACAATAATGATTTTACGACCGGTTTTAACCGTACTCCTAGACAAGGAACACAATTTGCAACAATTTAAAAGTAATAAAGTCAGTATTGCAAAGTTGAGCTTTAATCATAAAAGACTTCCAACTTCGAGTTGTACCCGACTTCGCGAATAAGTAGAACTCATGAATGAACCCATCACTACTTACACTTTATTGGCAGATATATCGAAAAATAAAGATATTATTATAAAAATATAATAATACGAGAGTCGGGTCAATTAGCCGAAAAATACGAACGAACGTATTTGCATGTTGCTTCTGTAACGAGCTGCTCGCCGGGAGCCTTCGGGAGTTAATTCTCCCATAATATAACGTGTATATCGATTTACCCGCAAGTCAAGAAGTTCGAGTTCTTACGTATATTGTGGGTAAGTATTTCTTTAGTAATGAGCAAGTATAGTAT
This sequence comes from Thaumatotibia leucotreta, assembly GCA_025490895.1. NCBI lineage: Eukaryota > Metazoa > Arthropoda > Insecta > Lepidoptera > Tortricidae > Thaumatotibia > Thaumatotibia leucotreta. The sequence continues at coordinate 64,653 of JALPQI010003100.1, read as the reverse complement.
AAGTATTCTAAAATTTCGTCTAATTGGATGAAAGGTTAAGACTTGAAAACGGAAAAACTCAGCGGACTCAGTCTTCGACAGATGGCTACTTTATCATTAATCAAACTGAGAAATCCTGTTCCAGTAAAATGCATTTCTTAGTTCTTTTCCTAGTTAAAACAAGTTACTCGTATCGCTTCTGCGAAAAATCACATTCACTAATTAAAATTATGTTTTCCTAAATTCCCTCGTGAATACTAAATACCTATGTATGTACTCACTAGTTAGAGATTTGTAATCTACATATATTCGTTTCCACAAAGTTTTTGTTTATAGCTTTATGCAGGTTTCAGATTTAGAGGAATACCCAAGGTCTACGAGGAATTATTTACTGATATTAGCGCGTGACACGCGTACCTATCTTAGAGTGTTAATTTGTAAAGTAAACAAAACTAAATCGCGATATCTCATTATTTATGAATAATAGACTTTTCACAAAATTCTCCATAAGTACAAAACGCCAATATCATCATGAGGTGATGATTGTGGAACACTACCAAAATTATTAACGGATGTGTATCGAGTAGGTACTATTATTGAAAATGAAATTTGTCAATGGAATCAATCTCGTAAACAGGCCTCTGGCGTGACTGGCCCTACTTCTAACTCGGTCGACGAAGGCCTTAATTACTTAGCACTGGCATTGGAGCTTTGATGTCAATCGCAATATAGCTTCGATTGGCACCTGCCTATTGAAATGAAACTATTGTCCACCGAGTGCATGTTTGCGGACACAATGTTTACGCTGCATGCGTCACCTCGTAAATGTTGTAAGGTGTTTTGGGGCAACTGTGGATCGGGTTTGTAGGCCTAAAGGGTTAATATCTATAAGTACTATAGTCTGGGTTTTTTAACAAGCGCACCTAATTTCCGCGATTCTGGAGGTGCTGCTTTTAGTACATCAAACGAAGGAAATTCAGAGGAAAAAACTCGTGTATAAGCGAATTTTGGCATAGTTGTAGGGAATGGTGTTTTAAGCCACATACTAAAAGTACTGGTGGTTAAGGGTGGAGCTAACGGGGGGAGGGGGGTGTAAAGGTCCTTATTTTTAAATTTTCGTAAATAACTCGTAAACCGTGGCTTATAGCAAAAAACGGTCCAGTACATAAATAATCTACATAAAATTCTCTACAAAGAAAGTATACGCATGTTTCCTCTGGGATCAATATGTCATGAGATAAGAAAGCACGAAGATGGACACAACAGAAATAAACACATTTGTTTAAGTAGGTATGGCACATACAGAATGCTCGCGAGCATTCCAAAATCCAAAATATTTGAATGCTCAATTCCTGACCATATTTAGATTCTTTAATGTTATATAATATTTCCTGGATTCGGCTTAGTTTCAGAGACAATCAACCTTTTTTTCGAAATAAGTTTTTCGACGTTACTCGTCATAAAACTTCTTTTTGATTACAATGCTACCACAATGTGTTTTAATATTACCACACCTTTTGCCTGGCAATCAAAAAATGGGAATAAACTTGACGAAATAAGCAGTCCCTAAAAAAATATTAGAATAAATAATTTTAACAAATTGTTGTTATAATAAAAAGTACTAGAAATGTGAAAAAGTATTCAAAAAGTCTAAAATAAAAGAGAAAAAAAAAATTTTTTTTGGTGGTATTTGACATTAGGTCTTATAATATTTTTTGTTTATTTTGATATCTGGAATGCATACTTAAAATCTTTTGAAATGCTCGCGCCCGGGCACGCCCTGTATGCTTATTTGTAAAAATAAAATTCCTAATTATCTTCTAAACCTTAAATATTCTCATAATCATCGTCAAAAGATTTTCACTATGCATTCTAGACATCAAAACAAACAAAAATTATTATGAGACCTAATGTCAAATACCACCAAAAAAAAATTTTTTTTTTCTTTTTTTTTAGACTTTTTGCATACTTTTTAACATTTCCAGTACTTTTTATCATAACAACAATTTGTTAAAATTATTTATTCTAATATTTTTTTAGGGACTGGTTATTTCGTCAAGTTTATTCCCATTTTTTGATTGCCAGGCAAAAGGTGTGGTAATATTAAAACACATTGTGGTAGCATTGTAATCAAAAAGAAGTTTTATGACGAGTAACGTCGAAAAACTTATTTCGAAAAAAGGTTGATTATCTCTGAAACTAAGCCGAATCCAGGAAATTTTATATAACATTAAAGACTCTAAATATGGTCAGGAATTGAGCATTCAAATCCTTTGGAATGCAAGCATTCTGTATGTGCCATACCTACTTAAACAAATGTGTTTATTTCTTTTGTGTCCATCTTCATGCTTTCTTATCTCATGACATATTGATCCCAGAGGAAACATGCTTATACTTTTTTGTAGAGAATTTTATGTAGATTACTTATGTACTAGACCGTTTTTTGCTATAAGCCACGGTTTAAGAGTTATTTACGAAAATTTAAAAATAAGGACCTTTACACCCCCCTCCCCCCGTTAGCTCCACCCCTAGCCACCAGTACTTTTAGTACGTGGTTTAAAACACCATTCCCTACAACTATGCCAAAATTCGCTTATACACGAGTTATTTCCCCCGATAGGCAACTTTTGGTCTTCGTTAGGTGGGCTATTTTTCAAAACAGAAAGTTTCTTGTTTTTGAATATTTATCGTAATACAACACATTGTAACTTCTTGTGTATGATAATGGCGAGATTAAAAAAAAACAATTCATAGTGTGAGCAATCCTTTGTTATACAGTGAATTGTTGAAAACAAAAGAATGTGTAACTTCGACATTTAAATAATAAAATGAGATACCAACTAAACGCCAATTTCATAAGTAATACTAATAACGCAATACATCATCATGCTTGTTAATTCACATCATTACAAACTCTCCAACCTATGCGTAAGAATATTCGTTGACACTTCAATCCCTTTGTCGACTTTTATGACATCCACGAGAAGACTTGAGGTGGTGATAAATGTATTCTTACTGCCGTCACCGGGCATTTTCACTTTTAGGGATACCCAATTAGCTTAACTCCCACAAAAAAGTTAACGTCGATGTCAGTTTTGTAACGACAATTAAGGTTTACTAATGTTTGGCAAATAATTTTCCCCAAAGTATCACATCGCAAACTATTTTTCCCAAATTTTCATTTGGCAAAAATTCAATTGTCAAAACTACTTATCGCAATTTTACAGTTAGCAAGCCTTTTTGTTGGCAAGCGATTGTTTAGCAAAGAATTACTTGGTCGTTTTTATTTTCCCAAAATATTTTTTGGCAAATGCATCGCTTGGCGTAACATACTAATCCCAAAATATTGTATGGCATACGATTTATACCGCATATACAATATTACATCGCAACCAATTTTTCGCTTATGTCATTTCGCCGAAAGATTGAAGTATGTTTATGTTTTTTTAATAAAAGCTCACACGGGGTTTTATATTATGTTGATAAACAATTAAAAGACGGGTTCTAAACAGTAATTTAGATGAAGATGAGGGAACGCAATGCCGAGGGAATAACAAAACAGTCGGTTCTGGCACTCGCCGGCAGCTGCCGCGGCACGTTCGCTTCGCTCGCTCGGCTCGTGCGCTGTATGGTCGCAGTTTCACCTAACACTCCTCCTCGCTTCGCTCGTCGTCGTACCTAACGGTGGCTCTGGGATAGTTATTTTATGAAAATGAAAATAAAAATATAGTTTTTTTATCCGTGGCTATGTGTGCCTTCTTAGTACCTACCAATAAAAATATGAGTAGTGATCATTATGATGGATTTTATTTTCTCACTTCATTCATTATGATACCAATTATTCATGAAATACGTTTTTTATTCCAGGCAAGTTCAAGCCAAGGATTGTGCAAAATAGTACGAAATTTCTGTATAGACCTACGAACTTTAAAATAATAATATTATCATTTGCCAGGCTTTTGCTATAAGTAGAGCTTGCGAAGTATCAAATTTGGCAGTTTTTTTTTGGATTTTAACTTATGACAAAATAAAACATTTGCTTAATAAGCATTTGCTTAATAAAATCTTGACGAAGTGAAACTTTGCAAAATAATGATTTGACCAAATGAATAAAATGAGAAATGTAACTTTGCTAAAGATTTGTTTGGGAAATGAGACTATTGCGATAAGTTACTTGGGAAGTCATATTTGGGAAACATAATTTGCCAAATGGCAGTACACCGACAATTAAGCATGAAATATTTACGTAAATCCACTTTATTTATGTTTTTATATTGCATAAACGCGTATTCTCTCTGGATTAAAGGATAAAAAATATTTTTGTTAATATTTAATGCTTAATTGTCGTTACAAAGCTGACATTGAAGTTAACTTTTTGTGAGAGTTAAGCTAATTGGGTGTCCCTAGAAGTGAAAATGCCCCACCACCCGGCACACGGCTTGTTAATTATTACCCGCTGACACTGAATCGATTCACTTTAGTAATACATGCAAGAGCGAAACAAAACGATCACCCGTAAAAGCTTAACAAACACCTAGTCTAGTCGAAAAACAGTTTGCACTTATCTCAACACACCTTAGCATGTAAACGAACAATTAACACATTGCTGTGACCCAGCTACCGAGGCTGGTCTTGGCTATAACTCCAGTCGCTTGCCGGCTCCTGGCCTCAGTCTCTCTACGTATCCATTAATAACTGTTATTTCCATATTGCCCCTGTGACAACAGCACGACACAAACATCTCCTCGAGCAATGCCCCAGATTTGCGAGAAAAAGAATTGAACATGAACTAATTTGTAGCATGCATAACATCAGCCCATTAAACTTAACCGAATTAATTAGTAAAGAGGAAACCATTACATCATTTATCAATTTCAGCACATATGTAAATAGACTACCTTAAAAATTTCAATAAAACTTAATCATCACGCACAATACTGTAATAGCAACTCTAAATAACAGCAATAACATCAGCGAGATGCTCGATTGTTAGCGAGGACCCAGCATCGAAAAGCTGCCGAACTTAATAAAAAAAAACTGTTATTTCCAATACCTAACACAGTCTTACGAGGCGAGGAAATAATTGATGGCTTGAAGATCGAGTTCTAGTGAGCTCTAGGAATAAATTGTGCATTAGTATTACCTAGACACTGTTGTGCATTTGCTATTAGAGGCAATACTAAAGGTAAACAGTAAAATAAATGACAATAATCGTTTATGCTTTTGAAGGATAAGTATGTTATTTACTAAATATATATTACCAGTAGTAATATCAATTAGTAGCACTGCATACTTAAAGCAAACATACCTATATATTTAATTCCATCGTTGCCAGCCGTTTTCTTAAAATGCTAGAGTTCAACATAATTAATTATTTCATTAATAACAATTTATGTAGTTTACTTCTCAGTTACGATTTTCTTTTTAATAAAACATTCTTGGAGACTTAAAACTATATAAAATTCAGAGTACATTACAAAATTTCATTGCGCTTTTATAAATTAAACACACAAGTTACAATACTATTAAGCATTAAATTTTCCAAAATTGGTAGTAAGTAATACCAACAATACCTACTACAAGATTAAATGTAATCGTATGTAGGTACGTAATAAGTTTATTTAAGTAGTATTTTTTATCCTAAAGTAACATTCCATTTGTAACATTTCTAGGAAACATATATTATTCTTCGACAAAACGAGTGCCATATTCTACTCTCCGTCAGTTGTCTATTGTTCTCACTGTAGCCTGCGGCGTTGTTTACGAGGATGTCGAAAATTTTCCACCAAATAAATACAAAAAGCAGGAGACACCTACGGTCATTTACAGGTTTCCTAACCTCTTGAGTTAATTTAACTTATGTCTCAAATTCCTAATACTAGTAGCCGTACCATGAGTTGGCAAGTACCGGTTACGTTATTTACGTTTTTTCTATAGGCAATGTATAATAGTATATCGCGCTCGCACTGACGAAGGTAGGTATGTATACGTATTGGAGCGAGCGTGATGAATTACTTACTCGAGTAAGCGGTAATGTGAACACTATTTTCCAACTCTTGGTAAGCACACAGATCTTTCTTGTCAGTATAACAGCATATTTCTCCTAGATATTTTATTATGGTACCTATATGTCCTAACAGAAAATACCTACTCATAAAACACTCCAAACATAAAATCATCATCATCGTTAATATATTTTTTTTGTGTAAGAATTTCGCGTAACATTTATTTATTATTATTAATATGCAAACAACAACATTACTTACTGCACAATAGAGAACGATCGTAAAAACAACGTAACGTATTTGGAAGTTATCTTGAAGTTTGCGGTTAGAAAAGCTAAGTCATTCATCGGACCACCCTTTTGAAAGGGACGTCCACTGAAAAGGGTTGTTGTCGGTTACCGTTTGGAATGACAAAGTCATTCATCGTTTTGCGGAAAGGGACTATAGGTTGGTTCGGTCCCCATGTTTTACGTAGGTACTCGATATTGTTACTCTCGGTATATGTTTACTAAAAAAAACGACTTATTTTTTAACGTAGTAATATGAGCAGGGCATACACTATTAAGGGTCCGACTCCACTGAGGCGGAGAGGAGCGGAGATGTGCAAAATTGACCAATTATCTTCTTCAAATTCAAAATTCGTAACACTGTGATGCGGTCTCATTGGCCAATTTTGCACATCTCCGCTCCTCTCCGCCTCAGTGGAGCCGCACCCTAAAACTGTTATAGTAATGAATCGACCCGCATTGTAATTAATATAAAATTTCACCTTTTATTAACTTCTTGTTAAATTACCATGCATATGGTAATTAATTAATTTTACCACATAAAAATTACGGTAATCTGACCAAAATTACTACGACTGATATCTTATATATTATGGTGGATTGAATTTATAAGGTAGATCCTGCTCACGTCTCCTGAATCTTGCTAGATTTATAAGAAAAACGTTGTATGCTTAAGATGTACAATGTATTTTATTTTACCATTTGTATATTTTATAGTTTATTTAACTTAAAAAAAACATTGACGTAAAAACAAAAACAACAAAAAGCTAATATAATATTTACTTCTGCCTACTACAACTACGTGCTCACAGTAGTTCCACGGCCCTAAATTGTGCCTGCTCATTTTACCTGTGGTATTTTTCATTTGATAGAGTGCTTATACCCAATTCTCTCCAATCGTCTAAATAAGGGTGTGAAACTCGCCCTAATCTCTAAAGGTTAAATTGCACTGAAACACGAGCAGGGACGGCCTTGACTTCAAACACCCCTTTACACATACGTATAGCGTGAATCAGGTAGCGACGTGCCATCATTATCATATATCACGTAGTGCTTTCGGCTCCGCGAGTCTCGCGAGGAGGGCAAACTGATATTACGTCGGCCCATGTCGCCCGGTCCTTTGTTCTTGCTTGATAGCAACTATGTACGTGAGCTGGACGAGATAGTAAAACTTACGTAGGCACTAAATAACATTAAGACCTGCGGTTTACCGATTCTCGTGTTTGCCGTTTAGGAGTTATCTACCCATTCAAGCTTATTTAGATTAGCCTATTATTTTTAAAAGCTAGATTGTACTATGCTAGATTAGTTCAGTTTTACTCAGGAATAATTTTATGATAAGCTGAAAGTCATCAAGTTAGATAAATAAATGGTATACCTAAGCGAAAAAAAATCATTTTTGTGTAGCAAAATCACGCTGGTTAGATAGTTTTTTCTGGGTTTTGAATAATTAGAAATAGTGCACTTACCTAGTGTTCTGATTTTAACCAAAAGACTCGTGTTTCGACTATTTCGAGTAGGTACTTTATTAAAATTCAAAGGTTTCTTCATTATCTTCAAATATTTGAATGCAAGTTTAAACCTGGACCACTTGTGCCCGCGATATCTTCTCATGTATATATTTAATAACCATACACTCTCGAATACATAAATAAGGCAGCCAATCAGTGGCTTGCTGAATTTAGCGTTTAAATGTAACATACGTTTCCATTCTAATTTCGGCGCGTACTCGTATTGGAGTTCATTAATGAAATATGGAATTTATGATCCACGTTCGGGTCGGTAGCTCTTTGGTTATACCTTGGTAGTTGTACAATTATGCAGTAGGTAAGTAGCTAGTAATTACTACAGGAAAATCCGTTAGATTGGGTGAAATAGACGACCAAAACAGATTCATAATCCTAAGGAAAATATACCTAATCATATTACAAAAGCAGAATGAACTTAATTTGTTAAAACTTTTTTTTTATTAGTACGTTGAAATCACTGAAACTATTTTCATTAAGTTTGTCATAGAAGTGATTCTAGTCCAGTGAACGACATAGGAGATAGTTTATATCCTGGAAATCGGCGCAGTTTCCCTGGATAGCATTAAACGAAAAAGTTGCAGGCAGCAGTTAGTATACCTACAGAATGTATAAATTTTCTAAAACTCGCTTGGCTCGCCCGTGACTTTAAGACCCCGGTATAGATTTGATAGTGAAAATTGTTAATAATGATTTAACGCATATTTTAAATTGCCATTGAATATGAACGATGGATATTACAAAAAAAAAAGAGTATTGTAGATTATTATTTAGTATCCAAAAACACAACTACCTATAAGAAAACTTGAAAGTTTATATTAAAAATATCTAAAATAGATAGGTACAGTATTGTATGAATCAACGTCCGCGCAAAATAAGGTTTCTTATAATTGAGCCACCTAATAATTTTTTTAATACTTTAAAGAAATTTAAAATTAAATTATTTCTGAATTATTATTTTTTTGAAATATACTTTATAAGTAGGTACATTACAGATACATACATAACATTTTTTCTTCAAATTGCTCTAGATAAATACACATTTATTAAAAAAAAATGCATTGAAAATACTTGATTCACTTAGGTGATCCTTAGGGTGCGTTCAAACCAAAAGAGCATTCGCTGTTCTAACCTCCCACTCTACGAAATTCGATCGTTACACAAAACGTGATTGGTTGATTTCGTAGAACGGGAGATAGAACAGCGAATGCTCTTTTGGTTTGAACGCACCTTCAGATGACTCATTTTCCAGTACATAAATGGCCAAACATACCGCTTCAAAATAATTTCGATTATAAAAAATTGAACATAAGTTACCACATAAATTTTCTTCATTTACCGCGAGGATTACTCATGATAAGAACTATGAAAACGGATAAACTCGCGTATATTAAGTAACTTTAACTTCGTTCCGACGTTTCGAACACTTTACAGAGTTTTCATAGTTTTATTTCATAAGTTACCTCTTCAATCAAAAATCGTGGAACAGCTCCTAGATTGAGGTACCTACATTATTTACTTTTTAACCGCAGTGAATTTTTCACCGAGCGCGTGCCCGTATCCCAACCAATATACAAAATTACACCTCGAAGATCAAAGCTTGCACTAGAATGGGACTAATTTTTATATCGTAAAAACCAAATCACCTTTGTCTTATTTCTCAGACTTTGGTAAGGAGAGAAATATCTAGAAAGGACTAGTGATAAATCAGACTACGGCGGATAAAAGGTTAAAAACTAAAACTAAGCATAGAAAAATACTTCACTTATTTAGTTAGAATTGAAAGTATCTTCCGTTGTAATGCTAAAATACTAGTAGCATTATTATCAGTAACTCCAATATAGTGTCACAAAGATTTTTTCGTAAAAAAACTATATCGGATTCTTAACCTTTCTTTCATATCATGCAATACTCTTATTATTATATGTCTCCGGCATATTTGGCATGCCTAAAGCTTAATCGCAGGAAATCTGCATCGACCTCCGATACTAATATAATATCAGAATGGGACTCATGTGAAGCCAACTTATTTAAGCGGGTGAGTTCATTGCGCCGGTAGGAAAAATCGTTCGCAGTGGAGAGCAATTAGGTTTATACCTCAGAAGCTCGGCGGAGGCGAAGGCGAAGCTCAGGTGGATTCCATCGGAATCATTTTATCGAATTACTAATGCCAGTAGGTAATATGCCGTAACTAAACTTTTAACTAATAAAAAAATCAGAGGTTTTATATAAAATTGTATGTTTATGAAATTAGTTTCATTACGTACAATTTTGAAAGCCATTTTTAAATCGGTTCCTAAATTTTAATTCAATATGATGGAGACACGGAGACAGTAAGTAATAATATTCATCAATATATCTCAACATATTGTAGGTAATCTAATGATGGAACTCATTACTTGAAAAGGTTTTTCAAGTCAGAGCGCTACTATAATTATTATAAGTAACTTAATAGAAGAAAGAAGAAAAAAACGTTTAGAAGAAAAACTTATATTCGAGACAAGAACAAACTACAAACAAAATAAAACAGTAAACACGAAATTTTGTCCCGAAATGGCCAAAACTCAGCATTTTGCCAGCAGAGCCAGCGCTGGTCTTCCGTACTGTATTTAATAAATAAATTATCCAGAAACAAACTCATACACAAGTTCAATCATACACCACAAGTTGTTGACAAATCGACTTATAAGTTATGTGTAATTTGTACCTAGTGGTGTCAACATAAATCTTGAGAAAGATAGATCTTCATAGTATAACTTTTTTTCAGCCAATTGTTGTCGATTTAAAACATATGTATAATATCGTCAATTCAACGCTTTATAGCTTAGTGTTTCCCGAGATAATTTATCACTTATCAGTAATGAGTTGTTACGAAGTTCCCTTGGAACGTTTATTGTACATTTGTAGTCGTGTATGACTTGAGCACTCTATGATTTGTCATTGCTCTATGATTACTATCTAATTACAGTCCACTCCCGCAATGAGGTGACAATCACATAATCGGTGACATAATGACTCAGGTCTGAATGGCCGCACATTGACCTTCTGTATTCAACACGAATAAGTTAAGTAGTAACCTTCAATTATTATTATTATACCGTGACCTTCATTGTTTGATCATTATTTGACCTTCGCGATGATCATAAGCACCTTATAAGTTTCGCGATTTACAGGCAAATCGTTCACACCACATCGACGTAAAGGTTAATTTCAACTTACATTTTATAGAGTTGATGATTGATTGGCCTGCCCCAGATTCAAAGTTAGTCTGAACTGGGCATTTTGGCTACATGGGGTGACTCAAGAGTAGGATAATAGTGAAACCCTTGTGTAATAAGTAAAATAGATATACTGAGCATTGTGTGTACGCCAAACGCATAGGTAACAAAAAATTTTGTTTATTTAAGTACTTAGCTATTAGTACCTAATGAATGGTTCTAACTTATATCGGTCTTAGCTTTGGGCTTAGTTTTATGTAATTTATTTTTAATTTTCTAGTATAGTCAACAAAAAATGCGGTTTACCACTTTTGGACTCTATTCAGTTGTAATAAAGTCGAAACGTGGTAAACCACATTTTTTGTTGACTGCACATAAATTATTATTCTAACGGCCTATGTCCTCCCTGGGAAAATATATACATACGTCGGATAAAATTATCACTATCCTATTTAAATTCACCAGGCAAGAACGATATATTTTATTCGGAGATGGTAAAACGGGTCACTAGACATAATAGTCATTGTTATCAACGTGCGGTTTTGGTGGCAAAGTATGGTTGACAGAAAAATCAAATACACAGGTATTTTATCAATTATTAAAATTTCAGAAATTATAATAATTTTATTTATAATAATTAATTACCTATACATATTTGAACCACGTATTCAAATTACACTGATCAAACGAGTAAAGATTAAAATATATCAAATAGATTCGGCTGTCAAACGTTCACGTCAAATTGAAAAATTCATTATATAACTGATCTTAATCCACTTGAATATACATTTTACTTAAAATTATGACTATGCAAAATGTAATTTAAGGTACTATTTTGTGTCATAAATTTATGACATTAGATTTTTTATTTTTTAAAGTAGGATATATGTTTGTATGTATCCTAAGGAGAGTACTATTTTGACTGAGAGTACGAGTAATAGAACAAAATCGCATTTTCACATTTGTTACTTTTTCTGTCAACCATAGCCATTGCCACGGAAAGTGCACTTTGATAACGATGACTAAGACATAAATTAATTTCATGGCTATTCTTGAACGAATTAATATTTTTCAATTTGTTAGGTTATTAATTATTATCCAAACAAATCTTGTGTCTAGGTGTCGCTATTTTCAGTAAGGTACTCACTGAGGGTAAAAATAAGCTTATATAAGTATGATTTCATTTTTGTTTAAACCCGTAAGTATATTCTGAGATTTGTGTGCGCTAAAGTTCATATAAAATTGCAACTTCGATTATTGGAACTCCGAATAATTTACAGAACACTTAAAATAGTAGCTACTTACATACAAAGTTATCTATCAATATTAGTTTTATCGAAATAAATTTTAGCTTCCAAAAACCGATGTCCGAGTAAATACATATATATGTCTATATTAAGCTAGCTAAACTGCGTCCTTTTAGTATTTTATGACAAATTCTCGACTAAGTCCGAAGATATGAAGCTCAATGGAATATAGGAAAATAGGTCAAATTTAACTTAGATACGTACAGTCTTAGATAAACACAAACAAAGATTAAACAAAAATAGAAATCTGTATTAGCAGTAGTGTAGGAAAATAGCAAAAAACTGGCGTCATTTTAATTTTTTAAAATATATACAAATAAACAAATAATTAACAACACTATATAAGTACAACATTTATATAAAAATGTTTTAATTACGTATAGTATCAACTAGTTTGATAGTTTCTAGTTGTATTCTAGAATTACCTGTAATTTGTCTGTCGACTCGCCGACACGTAACCGATTTACACAACAAAGTGTACAAAGTATAACGTTGGCATAACATTCAGGGGAATTAAAATCAGCTGAAAACCAGATGGATGAGCACCGGGACCGGTTTAATGGCAACACAAGTAGCCAGTTCGGTGGCTTTGAAACTGGAGTAGGTATACTTGTTCGAGTCACGTCGCCATAGCCATTGACCAACTTACGAGCACAGAGTTGCGTTGGTATCGGAAATTATACGGATTCCGCAGGTCTTTTTGCAACGTAGCTAATATTTACACTTTAGAAAAGTTCTTATTTACTAGTACAGTCAAAGACAAAATAAGGTGTATACAAAAATGTTCAATATGTCCCAGTTCACTCTAATTCTGCGTGACATATTTATGAGCGGATTCTTTCGATACTTATTTTTGCACTTGACTGTACCTAAACAGAGTCGCCCGATTTATTAGAAAATATTAAACTCGTAAATATCTTTCGTCAAACCTCTGGATGCTGTGCTTTATTACTTACGAAGCTATTTCATAACATAATTTAATTTGGCTGCAATTTACTACTGAAATAGGATGCCACGCAAATCACGCAATATGACTTATGATAATTTTATCAAGACGTCATATTATATGTAAATTAGGTAGTCTGCAAAAGTAGTATACTACCTTTCCACTATCTTATTTCTCTAAACCTGTATCGTATCGTGTGTAGTATTATAAATCCTTTAAACGTGTTATGTGTCACTGTTGCACTTAAATACATATTTGTATAGAGTAATAACAAACATAAAGTGTTCAACTGTTCATGCTGTAGACGATGACTCGACAAACATTTATTACCTACATTTATTAGATAATAAGTTATATGGAAGGTATGGTTTGTGGTATGAATTGAGTTACCTACTTATGAATTATTATATTATTAATCAATAGTTACCTATTATATGTATATGATTAAGCTAAAACCTAAACTAAGCTCCAGAAAATTGGGCTATCCAGAAAACGTTCGTTCGTTCGGTGCAGGATATGTTAAAGATATTAATTAAGGAATAAGTCAAACATATATTTTTTACTTACATATACTGATACAAATACAAACAATTCATACCTAAATATGATACTATGAATATAATAGACATTACATACACAGACAAATAGTTACGTCTGTTTCCAAGCAAGACCCTATGCTACATGTTGTTAGACAAAATTTTGCTTTGAGCCTTTTTTGTTCATGTTATCGACTATAACCACTAACAATAACCACTTTGGAAAGGAAGAGATAACATGGAAGGTACTTATTCTTTTAATTACGAGTATTATTTGCAAGTTGAAGGTAAAAAAGCTATAAGTCTGTGATTTCAATTTAATATTTAAATATTTAGATGAACGATGATTGGCGTGCATTGAATTGTCAAGTTAGGCCGCCTAATTCTGAAGGCAACTGTAGTTAGAATAAAAAAAACGAAAAAAAGGGACCAATGTAAGGGTGATATTATCAATCCAAATGGGTCAGTGGGGACAAATTCAAAATTATAAGAGATCATACATATTTAATTTAAACCATAATATTTAATGACAGAATATGTCATTAAAAATGTAGATATTTTTTATAATAACATTACATTCTGGTGTCATACACATTTAATAATTAATTAGCCAGCAATTGAAATGCCTGTTTTGTTTTTCAACAGTTGTGGGTTTAAAGCTACTCGTGCATTTTTATTTGTCACTAAAATTGTAGCCATGATTTCTATACTTTGTCCAACCAGCTTGTCAGTAAAAAAGGCGGCAAATTAAAAATTTCTATGGGCAGCTAACTTTTGTTGCCTACATTTTTTTGCCCTTTTTTCTTCTCTTATTCAATACAAACTCCATATCTGTTATAGTTCTAGATTTCTCCCTACTGACCCAATAGGATTGATCACTCGTTATAGAGTCTGACCAACATAACTTTGTACAAGCATTTTTCGATATTCTTTACATGGCAACAGTTTTACTTATCAATTAACCTGTCATTTAATTTGGTAGAGAATTTGTTGCCAAGTCACGTTTTTTTTTAAATTTACCGCATTTTTCTTGTGCAAATTTATGCTGGTCTTTGTTGGACTAAGCCATGTGGCTCATTGGCTACATCCAAGTAATTATGTAGATACCTATTCAAACTAACACTATCAAGTTGAGTCTTCATTCGGTAAATTTAACGGAAAATTACATAATCAGAATCACTAAACGACAGTTGCAGTATGTCGGCTCCAAAAATATATTAACGATTTCGTTCCTTGTGCCGTGGGGCAAACGGTCTGAAATGTATACCTAAATATATATTTAGACGTGACTGTACATAGTCGGCGTGCGCAGCTCTATAGCTCGCAAGCTATGCGGATTTCGCCCACGTTCCACAGCGCTACATTTCTTTGTGAATTACTTCCTATTTTTATAACAGCGCGGACTGTTCGCTAGTGTGCGTTTCCACCCGAAAAGTGCTGTTTTATGCTGCATGGATGTTATTGACGGATATTAAAACGCTTCGAAATAGCACATCTCTGGAGGAAAGGCTCCCTAATGCAATCCACTACGAACTAGTAGGTAAGTGTTCCATTTCGCAACTATCAATCAAGCACGCTACGCAGCGCAGTATTTTTGGTTGTTTCAAGTAAATTGCCACTTTCTTGATAGAAATTCTGTGTTAGGTACACTTTGAATAGTTTGAATGGTAAAATCGATCATTTAATATTTTATGTAGTGCAATCTACATTTATGGCCTGTGAATGTGAATCATAGTAAACATAATATACTATGTCTTTTAAGGGCTCCGTAGCCAAATTGGCAAAAACGGTAATTAGTCTATAGTCTGTCTGGTAATTGGTGTAATAAAAACTAGAAAAAAACATTTTATGTGATCCTCAACTGGTGAAGTGAGGATGTTTTTTTTTTATTTGCTGTAATCCTATAGTGTGGAGTATCATTGAATAGGTCTTTTAAATAGAAGGGTCTTAAAAGAAAGTTTTTTTCTAAAGCCAATATTTTCGGAGAAATACGGGAGGTCCCCCCTCTAACTTTTGATCCGTAGGTCCAAAAAATATGAAAAAAATCATGAATGTGAAAGTGAGCTTATAGAATACTTTAAAATAAAACTATTTTAAACATAATCGGCCCAGCCGTTTTTGAATAACTACGGAACCCTACACTGAGGTCACTGAGCATGGCCTGACATGCTCTTGGCCGGTTTTTTTTAATCAGTTCAATCTGCCTAAACTGCGTAATCCAATCGATAAAAATCTACGTAATCATCAATCGTAAGTACTTTCCATAGCGTTTGAATAATTAGGTTTTCGTAAAATGATATTCTTGATTTTAATTTTTTTTAGAAACTTATCCGTCATTTGCTATATTTTAAGCCAAATAGACGAACAACGTTGCGGGAAAATATTGTTTTACTCGTACCTACAACAAGATTTTATAATTTATCATGATAGGTATTTTCTTTCTCGGCGAATAGGCAGAAATGCTACTAAATAAATAAATATCTTGGGACATCTTACAAAAGTCTACCTAGTCCCACAATAAGCTCAATTAAGGCTTGTGATGCCCTAATAATAATAAATAGAAGAGAAATAATGCCCTCGTCTGGATTCGAACCCGGAACCTTCAGCGTCGTAGGCAGGGTCACTGTAACTACCAACTAGGCCACGGACGCTGCCAATACAATATACAGTACCGGCCAATAATATATCACATACAGGTTTTTTTCAGTAGATTTATTTTTATTTTTGTAAGTGTTTTTCACACTTTCCACTTCACGACTATAGATAGTCTAGGCATAGGCCTTTACACTAGCGATGAAAAAACTGGTCATCATGTAGTGATTTTTTCATAAAGAGATTTTGATGGATTTCTTAGTAAAATTCTTTTTTTTACTACAGCTATTTTAGCAATATGCTGTGTCTCCAATTGCAATTCACAATACTTAATTGCAGTATTCATCATTAAACTGTGCAAAAGTACCAAAATAATATGCTATCTACATGCGAACATGTGCCGCTTACTCGATACACGCTCATACAAAAAGTCACGAATGTGATATATTATTGGCCGGTACTGTATACTCCCTTTTGACTATTATGTCTATAGTTTCTACCCATTGTAAACTAGTATAATTATAGTCGGGGGACACTACGGATTACGGAACCCTACAGTGATTATGTCCCGACTCCCTCTTGGTCGGATTCTTAAATCGAAAACCCAGCATTGCTCTTAAAATATGACCAATTCCTGTGCCGGCTATGCCCACTGAAGCAGAACCAAAAAAAACCATTGTCTAAACGTCGTAACTTTTACCGTAAACGCAGATTATTTACCCAACGGACTGATCATGAAAGACAAATAAAATAAAAAATGTTTGTTCTTCTGAATACAATCGATAAAATAAAGTAAGAACAATATATGGATAGACACCATATACGTATACTCCATCTTTTTTTATATACGGGTTGGAACTTGTTCGCGATGAGTAGTCCCATCTATGCGTAAGTACATACAATGTGGTAGTGTAGATCGTAAAAGCTTTATAATGAGTTGTCTGATACTCTTAATCTGTGTCAAGCAACTTTACGCCAATTTGTGGTAACTGTTAATGAATCGTAGGTAATTTTTGTGATACTTCAGATATTCCAAACTTCTAGATAAAAACTTAATCAACTTAGTATAACATAGTACAAATAATGAATATGGAATTAGTTATGAAAATATCTTTACAACCTAGACCCAAGTTCCTCATATAGTAAGTTAACTAAGACTCGCGTCACTACGTACTATCATCATTCATCCACAAAATACTCTGTGACATTTTGTAAAAATATGACATATGTCACCTAGTAAAACATACAGGCCGTGTGGTGACGGCAGTAAGAATACATTTGTCACGATCTGCGGATGTCGTGTCGTACGAGTAGACTAAGGGATTGAAGTGTCACTGACAATTCTTTGATAGAAGATTGATGATGAGCAGCAACGTCATCATGAGGATACATTACTGAGATCGCCAATCCGCTTGTCTACCGTGGAGATTATGTGCATTTACCTCCTAATGCGTATGCAGTCTCCTGTCCTATTAACTATGCTACGCATACTTAGTTAGGCGACGAATTTGATAGGACAGGAGACTGAGATAGGCATACATACACTAAACATACAGGAATAAGCTACTCATGTTTACATATAGCATTAACATTTAAGTCTTACAAACAGGTTATTTTGCCATTCGCTTTTGCATGTGCTTGTAATTTTATTCTTATTATGGATATAAAAATAAATATGTCATTATATTATCATATTTAATTTTTGGGTTTTTGTATAAATTTACCTACCTACTGACTCAGTCTGGTGTCATCAATAATGTGTACAGGATAGATACAATTTTATTAAGATACTTATTTTCTTAATAGTAGGTACCAATATGATTTGTACGGTGCGTGTACGGTGGTATATTACAAAATAGAATTAAATCGGTAGGTAGCCTACCCGTTTCGAAAACTTCAAAACATGTAAGTATATAAAAAAACCCGATATGTTTAAAAAATTATGCATTTGAAATTATCTAATCCCTTAAATCCTTGAAAAAAGTTGAGAGAATTTGAATAATAAGTCATACTCATATGAAATATCTTGGTAAATGCTGGGTCGCAAAAACGGTTAAGTAAACTAGACTGGCAGGCATGAGCCGCATGAGGAGACCATAGGTTTTTTGTTACTTTAACTACGGAACCCTAAATATAATTAATTTATGAAACGTTTCTGTGAGTTTTTCAGTTACCTAACTACATAATATGTTTATGTAGGCGTTATTTTATTTGGTTAACTTCGGCTTGTTATGTATTAATATGAAATTAGCTGTTTTATTTTCGAAATTTTGGACTAAGAGATGAAACCAAATGCCGTAAAAGTTCGTGAACAACACTGAAATTCTTTTTATTGGCTATCGGCGATATCACAACAAGCTCCGCAATTTCTGACACGAATTCATTTCATTTCCGAATTTCGGGTATAGGACAAAAACAGGCTCGTGCGTTAGACAAGGCCGCGGTGCAATCTCGGCGAATCATTGATTACTCCGCGCCGTTGGTCTATTATGATGGAGCATTTCGCAGTCGACATTGAACTCGTATTACCTTCTCGTATCGATTCGTAAACATGTAATAAATATCAGGCATGGACCGCTATTCAACAGAAATTAACATAAAAGTGTTTCACAACATATGTTGTGGAAATTGCATTCGAAATATTCGAATACATTTTAACATATTCGTACTCATTAATAATGTTGGTATATTCAATTCGTAAGCCGTGTGGTGACGGCAGTAAGAATACATTTATCACCACCCCATTTCCTCCTGCGGGTGTCGTAAGAGTCGACTAAGGCATTGAAGTGTCGCTGACCATTATTTGATAAAAGATTGATGATGGGCATCAATCTTTTATCAAATAATGGTCATTATCATTAGTGCGACACATTACTGCGATCGCCAATCCGCTTGCCCAGCGTGGCGATTATGGGCATTTACCTCCTAATGCGTCTATACGCACAGTTAATAGGAGAGGCCTACGTCCAGCAGTGGACTATCATAACCTGATGATGATGTTGATGATGTATGATTCAATTCATGTCAATAACAAGGAATCGTGGATAGCCTAATAGTGTTTGAGTGCTGAGCACAGGAAATATTTAGGTAAGTACTTAATAGTGCATAAACTAATTGACGTTGTTTTTTCATAGGTGGGCCGAATATTATGTTTCTGTCTAAATACCTATTGCAAATTAAATAATGCAATGTATACTATAACTCATGTGCCTCATAGCATAATTACATGACATGATTTCAGACATTCCTGAAAATTATGTGTAGATACAGACATTTTTGTGTATATTTAGGAAATTACAACGGCGAAGGCTCAATACACAATATGTGCAAGTAGTGATTTGAGCGGTCTTTAAAGTATACTTTGTTACTTCACACAATTAGATTTCGTTCATTTACTATGTCTTAAATATTCTGTAGCCTCCATTGTAATGTCTACGCTTCTTTCCTGGTTATAGATTTGTTGGAGTGACTAATTTATTGCAGATAATTGATCACTTAGGTATTTATTTTATTTCTGTCATTACAGAATCATCACATTACATATGTGTCAGGATACTAACCCTGAACTACAAATTACGTAATTATTTTATTCACTCGATAGTTTAATTTCACATAGCCGTCCTCCACGCAGCCGTGGACGCAAACAGGGGGATTACCATGTCGTACTAATGCGATTCAGTTTAGGTCGAGAGAAAGGGACAAGGCTATACGAGTCGTATATCTCTGTCCCTTACCTGAACCTGAACTGAACCGCATTAGTACGTCATGGTAACCCCCCTGGTCGCACCCTGGTGGTGATGAGCGATAACAATCCCGTGTCTACTTATCTAGTTAAATTAAACCTGGGGCTTCCAAGCTGCGACCGCGGCGCCCTCGGCGTATTTGGAAGTCTAGTTGGTATAGCAGGGCACACTGATAAAAAACCAAAACATTTGCAGGTGCGCTACGGAATAAAAATGTTTGGAAACCTCGTGAGATACACTAAAAATGGAAAAAAAATATTTCGCAATTTCAGCAATTCAATCAAATCCTATTGTAAGCTCTTATATTTAGGAATTACATGTCTTGACTTGTCTGGAAATTGTGCTAATTATTATGAATGTCAGCTGAGTGGTAAATTGTTGTCATTGTCAATGCAATTATCATCTTTCGACTGCTAAATATAATAAAGACGGTCAATAGTGAATATAACTGATAACGTGACTGATACATAATGGAAGCTTAGTAAATACTGAAGAGAAAGATACATTAACTTAGTTATACTTATTAGCCATCCTCTTTAAGATCACTACCTACTAGTTAAGTAGGTTACATTGAGTACAGTACATTCTTGTAACCAATAGATGTGCATATGATTACCTACATCCTACGCTTACCTTACCGCTGGTATTTCATTATATAATGAAATATGTATTTATAGGGCTGTCTTACCTTTCTTTCTACAAGCCACGCGCCTCGTTTAAAGTAAATTTCATAATCAAGCGAACTAATTCGACAGCAGAAAAAATTGCCAAACATGCGGAAATAAAAAGGTTCATTGATTTTCAAAATTTCATGTCGATATAGTACTAACTAATGTGAGTAATGTGTATTTTTATATTTTTTCTTTCTTGTCTTTTAAATATAATAAGGGTCCCAACAGAATAGTACATTACGATACAAATGCGAAAAAAAGATCGAAACGAGCTACGAATATCGTATTCGCTCGCTGAATTTTTTTTTTTCCAGAACAGATGGCGCTGTTTTTTACGCGCTAGTGCTAGAAGTGGTTCATTTCACGTCAGATCGAAATATTCGGAGGACCATATGTACTGAAAAACGTCGTACGATACACGTGCGAAATAGTTATTTATTATACAAGGGGGCAAAGTTGTTGTTTAACTGTCGTGCCAATATTGAGACCTGAGCTAGCGAAAGATTCCAAAATTGAGCCACGAGCGTAGCGAGTGGTTCAAAAACTGGAATCTTGAGCATTGCGAAGGTCTCAAGGCACGAGAGTTGAACAAACTTTGCCGCCAAGTGTAATACAACTTTTTTCCCCTCACTATCGCGAGGAAATATGATTAAAAATCTCATCCAAATGTAAATTAACTTAAAGAAACCATTTAAAACTCAATGTCGAAACGTATCGTACAATAGAGTTACTTCTGGAATTTAAATATAGCCAATGGCTTACAAAGTCACCCATGAGAACGACCAATTTAACATGTGAGCTCCGATTGCGCATGTTTACTACGGTCATACAGATCCACTTATACTAGGCAGTAGGGGGCTATAGGAATTAGAGCAATGTCAAATTACTTTATTCACAAGAGTGTAAAAAGCGTTTTTACCCGCTCGTATTAAACGATAAACGAGCGCTTTACGAGCTAGTGAGGGGAAAACGAAATTCTTAACTCATGTCGATTCGGTCGTGCTTTAATTTATCTCAACTCGTTTCTAACTTAATTTTTTTCGTACTTGTATCGTAATGTACTATTTTAAGTCACTATACCTAATTAATCAATATTGTTAAGTCCATATAGTCAATAGAGATATCCGCTCCAGAATAAAAAAGAAATGATTTCCTTTCCCCTCGATTGTTGATACGTGGGTCCAAAAAATAGGAATTAAAAAACATGAAAAGTGGGCTTGTAAAATACTATAAAATAAAACTATTTTGAATATAATCGCTACACTGAGCATGGCCCAACATTCTCTTGGCCGGTTTTATTCTATTATATTCCTGGGGAAAAGCATATTGATGATTGATGATAAATGTAAAGGTATCTGACGGGAATATTTATCCGGGGACTGTGAAACAAGCCGTAAGTAAAGTAAGTGCAGTATAATTAAAAAATAATTTGTAGAATGTAGAATAGGTATACTTAAGTTCTGACATTTTTATTCTCTGTTGCTATCAAGTAGGTGTTATTAAGTGGCTTAACATTTAATTTTACTACGAACAAACGAAATAAAAACCAATCCGAATCAGATTACTTGATGATTGAGTTTTGAATTCGCATAGCGGACATTTTTGGAAATTTTCGTTTAGCATGCAGGGAGAAGCGAATAAATAAAATTCACGAGTATTTAACAATACTATTTTAAAGTGGATTTAATCACTGTTCGAATTTCTACGAGTGTTATAAACACCTGATATTTATTGCAACAAAATTTTATAGGAACCTAACTAATCTAACTATGTACCTAACTATTTACGAATGAACTAAACGATCAATTGGCTAAGTTATTTAGACTTCCAGCCTATACGTATTGGTATTACCTTGGTAATTGGCTCATGGCGGTGATTCGCAGAAATTGAAAAACATTTATTTAGTAAACAACCCTCAAATGAGCCTATCGACCGTGACACAACTCTGCGGCCCTACCGCGAAATCCAAAGTTCGAACTTCGGAATTCGCGGTAGGCCAACTGGATACTTAGCCAAGTTGCCATTCGCTAGCGCTTGGTAGATAGCGTATCGTAGTTTTCCCTCTCTGTCACTCTTGCATAATATTAGTGCGACAAAGACAGTTAGCTGCCTTTCGCTTACGATTGACGTTTAAGCGCTAGCGATTGGCAACAGCACCCTGATCTGGAAACGTGCCATGTACAGAATGGTGCAAAAGTTCAAAAAGTTGTAAACTTTTGGTTTAATTATAGTTTTTAGTGTATTGTATGTAGTGCAGCACGCGCACTGCAGCATCCGGCTACCTATGTATGTTACGCAGTGCGCTGGTTGTTTTGATCGATCCTCCCACAGAGGCACTTAAATATTTAACAAAAGAACAATGGGATCACGGGAAATTAGAGGCCAAATATAGATTTCATAATTAATATAAGTCAAATACAGAGTTGTAGAGTGAAATATCAAACACTCGTGTATAGAAACAGGATTCAGGATGGAGTAGTTTGCAGTTATGGAAACATTTAATATGAATATGCCTCCATTTTTGGGCAACATTGGTTTAAAAATGTATGTAAAGCACAAGTAATGAAAGAAAAGGAACATTTCTTGAAATTTATTTTAAGTAAAAGGGATTAATAAAACGTTATACTTGTACTCTACAAATGACGAGGTATAAAACAAAATAATGTAAGGGTCCATTTACTTTAGAGGTCTGTGGCCACCTACCATTATTTTGTAAATATATATGAATTTATATTAGTAGTGCTTATAGAAACAGTTTTGTCCTTGATAATTAGGCAGCATTTTATTCCACGAATCTGCGAATCTAAGAGCTTACCTCAGTCATGATAGGTATTCAAAATTGAATCAAAATTTTAGACAATCCTTTTTCACTGCACATTGACCCAAAGTGCAAGGTCAGAGCAGATTACGGAGGGCCCACTTTTATATGTCACTGGCTCGCAACACTGCGTATCGTTACGCATTGAAACTGGCCGCGTGCGTTCCGCACAACACGTTACTTTAAACTGCGATGACCTTTTGCAGATTGAAACTTATAATGGTTCGGTGAAGAAGTTAATTTTCAACAGTATGATAAGTTCGAGCGAATATGGGAGATGTGCCAAGGCCCGCGAGTGGGTGCGCCGCTAGCGAGCTGCATCCGATGCACGGTGTAAGTGCAACGCCCTGTACAGAGGCACATTAAATTAATGCACATACGGCAGGTACATGTTTTACTGCCTGCGAATTATGAAGTAGCTGTTGCACATTTCGTTGCAATGGTGTAACGACGACGTAACTAGATTTATTAACCCATTAGGTTGACTAAAATATATGTAGGTACCTTGATTCATAGCCTTGACCTCTTTTACACTAAGAGCAGAACGCAAGTGATCCTAATTCATCTCCCAGCAGGATGCGGTATACATATAGTTACATAAGGATAAGTACTAACATCATTAATTTATGACCGGGTTTGCAGCGTAGGTCAAGAATGGGCGGGATATATGTCACTAACTGTTGTCCCCGATTAAGTTTGAGTAGAATCTGGTTACCATGCATTATCCCGGGAAACTAAGAATTTTCCCGGCGCAAAAACTATTTTATGTCCTTTCCTGAAACATGAACTAAGTATCTCCATACTCATTAAAATCATTTCAGTAGTTTAGTTGTGAAAGTAACCGATAGATGGACAGTTAATTTCGTATTTGTAATAATAGTACGAGTAGTTAACAATGCTTCTAAAAACCTGGAGAGCATTGAATATTTCTATGGTGTGAATATATTGTTTCATGAACGTGAAAATTCGAAGTTGGTCAAAGGAATGAGTATACGAGCATTTTATGCACGAGAGTATTACCTACTTTAATTATGCTTTTATGGCCCATAAAAGGAGAAAATGATGTAATTTTTGAAATATATCCAAAATCGTAATAAATGTGCTCACGAAATTGTAAATAAAGACAGTAATCCTATGACGAGTTAATTTAAACGCTAACGCTAATCCAGTGAGCCCAAATTGCGACATGTAAAAAAAATGCAGATTTTTCTGTCTTGCGTGTTAATACATACTTAGGTGTAATGCTTTTTAATATACTCGTATTTACGTGATATCAATAGAAAGAGGCCATTTCATCACTATCTCCAATGACGACATTCAGCTCTGTGAAAGAAAATCGTTGTACATTTTATTACTAAGTATTTCAATTTTCAGTAAAGTTGAAGTTGCAATAGGACCAAGAAACACAATAGATACATTCTTATTATATTTCTTCTGAAAAATAAACCTAGAGGTGATTTCCTGTAAAAATGGTGGTTATTCCTGACGTAATATAAAGTCTTAATTAGCTATTGGTATGTTACATGCATAATTTCAGTAATACTCGTAAATGTACGCACTCTAACCTTTTATGAGGACATAATGCGAAAAAATAACTTCAATTTAGTACGTAACGACAATGAGTGGGGTACGCCCGCGTGACCCTGTTAGATAAAAGTGCCATCATTACTTGCTTTCGCTTTGAATTATAGATAGGTTCCTTTAATCAAACTCTTTTTGGAGACGAACCCGTTTCAAAACTTTATTTTACAGATCGTAATTGCTTGCAGAGTGTGTTGCGTGTCATATCATGACTTATGTTTCGGCGGAGCCCCTAAAAATACACCGCCGACCCGGAATTCCTAATGTAAGTGTCTCCTAATTGCGTACCAAAGCTTAAAAGCTTATTGTGCCGAATAAGATATTTGACATCATTATCATTCTGATTTAATTGAAAATTATGACAGACGTTCG
This sequence comes from Thaumatotibia leucotreta, assembly GCA_025490895.1. NCBI lineage: Eukaryota > Metazoa > Arthropoda > Insecta > Lepidoptera > Tortricidae > Thaumatotibia > Thaumatotibia leucotreta. Next base: position 39,072 of record JALPQI010003100.1, on the reverse strand, counting down.
TCGACGGGGTTAAAAATAAATTGACTAAAAAGGCAATTAAAAAGTTTCTTTCTGTCTGTCGTTGACTTATTTATTGTTCGTCTCTGCCCTCGGCAGCTCGAATGTACTAATCAAGGAACCCTTATGGTTTCGCTACGTATATGTATATAGGTACTAACACCCTTTGCTGTTAGTACCTATATACATATTAGTCATGCCGACAATATGATAGAATATTCTTTTTGGGTGCCTCCCCTAAACGTATGAAGTGAGGAAGTTTTTTTTTACTTATTATTTTTATTATTATTTATTTATTTACCCCCTTATTCATTAACGTTTGCTAACTTAACAAGCCGCTAATAATTGTTTGTCCCTTTTGCTCTTATGGACACGATGTTAAGACCGAAAGAGAAACAATTATTAGCGGCTTGTTAAGTTAGCAAACGTTTATGAATAAGGGGGTAAGAGTACTACATAGTTCTGAAATTAACAAAAGTCCTGTAAAACTGTTGAGACAGTTTGTCTACAGGAAGACTTAAGATATACATGGACAATCTTACACTATTAACATTCTTGTCAAATCCTGTAGTGTGGGGTACCGTTGAACAGGTTTTCAAAAATAATAATTATCTCAGAGATTTTAAAGTAACAATTTCGGAGATAACTACTCCAGAACTATAAAAAAAATGTCCCTCCTTTAATTTTAGATTCGTGATTCCGAAAATATGAAATAAATTTTGATTATTAGGTTTATAGAATACTTTGAAGGAAAACTAATTGGCCCAGCCGTTTTTTAATACCTACGGACCCCTACACTGAGCATAGCCCAACATGCTCTCGGTAGGTTTTTTGTAGACAAGGACATTCAAGTTATATAATTTTACGGTAAATTCTCTATTTTAAAGAGAAGTAAATTTTGAACATAGTATCATTTCCAATATAGATATCCACTACCGAAATATATTTCATAATCTATGAACTGAATTCAGTTTTGTCTCTTTTCGATATAGATTGAGTAAAAGGTGAAGGTCATATGACCGTATCACAAAATGCACTTTCTACAATAACCGATACTTGCCAATACGTAGTTAATCGCATTAATAAGACTATAGTCATATTACATACATACACGATTCGTGCTCAATGAACCGTCGGAATGATGTTTCAAACTAGTTAATTGCAGTAATCCGTTTATTATTAACATACAAACCATGTGCCAGCAGCCTAACAAAATAATCGGCGTACAATCACGCAGTCACCTATCACCTACACATCCCCGAAACCCGGGTTATTCAGCGAACGACGGTCTAGGTATTAACAGTGAGTTGCTGAAACCCTTATCTTGTCAGTCGCTGGTCCCCACTAACGTCTAATCGTTTGTCCTATCTCGTTCCAATATGGAAGGGCTAGGAAGCCATTGATACTTAGGTATACGTAGGTATTTCAAATTTCAATGAAATCTTTGAAAGCTTTCTTGAATGCGTCGAACGTTTATGCTCTCCGTAGGTTTCATAATCATTTTTGATGCGAATTCTGTAATTTAAATTTTCTACGATGGTGTTTATTTTTTCATCTCTCTTGATTTATTGAAGTCTTGAGTCTGAAGGCCCCACTGCGACTTGACATTTTCTATATATTATAATTAAGTACCGATCGGTATCGGAACCCAAGGGCAAACCTCTTGAGTAGGTGATGTAGGTATTTCTTGTCTCAATCACGCAACTATCTTATTATTTGATCTATATGATTATAAATGAAATGACATACCATGTCTATCATTGCGAACAAAGTGACCCCGCTATAAAAAATATTTTAACTGACCGTATTTTCTTTCACGACGCTTGTTGCGATGTGCTTACTGTAAGGCTTGGTAGTTTATTGGGAGACATCGCAATACAATACTATTCGGTCAGCGCACAGAGTGCAAACACAAACATTTTATTATCAAAGTGAGGACCTCTTCCAGTCTCAACGGGTCAAAATACGATTTTCTCAAAGTTGCAATGAAATTTTGGCATTATGTGTGTCAAATTGGACCCAGGACCATTTCGCTGTATCGATGACTGAACTTGATATGTCCTAGGCCTGCAAAGTACTGAAAGTAACCTTTTGACAAGTGACAGAACACCTTGGCATTTAACGGTAAAAATATATAACTAATATTACCGGGTAAAAGATTGACATGACGATTCAAAAAAAATTTGACGTAATTTGAAATTTTTTGTAATAATGTTGATTCGTATTTTTTGTACCTATACTGTAATATTGCTATACTTGCATAGCCTGGTAACCAAATTTTGCAGGCTTTATATCTCTATTTGTATGTACATTATGGGTGGATTTTTATTTGTTGTAGTTTTTTAAAATTTTCCAAATTTGGATATTTTCATATTTTTTCTACTCCGAATGGCGGGCTCTTTCAATCCTCATTAGCAGAATTCCATATATTTTATTGTGTTCCACTGAGTTACGGTCGAAGAAAGTGGATGAAAAATAGTAACTCAATGGTATTTTTTTTTTTACAAATCCGCCTGCGCCTGGCGTCTGCAGTAATGTGCTATCAATTACTCAAACTTGCAATGAAACGTTGACATCACGTACATAATTGGACCTGGAACCGGACCATGTGGCTGGTTCGATGACTGGACATACCTGATACTTTACACCGTGTTTTTTTTTATTTCGTTAAATTTATCAGGCACTTGGTACGTTAATTGGAGCTACCTGGTATATAGCTTTTAGTCGAACTCGAAAAAAAAATTTTTTTTCGTTTTCATACATAATAACTGAAAAAGTAAGTGTGAGAGAACCTTAAGAATAACACAAAAGTTAATTTCAGGTGACTGACGGCACATGTCAAAATAAGTAGCATTAGGATGTAATAAAGGTTGCAACACACTTGTTCAGTCATTAAACTTATTTTTTTAATAACTCAATAACAGTAAGAGTTAAGATACTAGTTTCTTAGAGAAATTGATTATTTTTGACCTAAATAAGCTTCCCTTTAATTTAACGGAAATCAATAAAAACACGGTGTATAAATTTGTATAGGTACTTACTTGAATACTTGCTGCGTGCTAAAACTAGAAATGTAATATGTACTTAATTTTCTTAAATAGGAGTAAAACAAAGTGGCCCCATTTGCGCTTATCGTGAGGAAACGTATGATGAAAATTACTTTAGTATGTTTACATAATGTAATATAAAGCCATATTTTCCGAAGTGAAATGTGACGCTTACTTCACAAGGTAGAAAAAATATGAACTTGATTCACATTAGCCTCCAACTTTTGAATGCAGAAATGAGCTCAGATTCCTTCGCTTCATTCAGGTTTCAATGTGAGCCCTCCTCGTAAATTAGTATACTATTTTGCTCCCTTTATGACATATTAATACATCTTCTATTTTGATTCATAATCATATTAATCATTGTAGCTCAGTCATAAAGCCGATCGAATGTATTTATGTAGGTACATAATATCATCAAAGCAGCATTCAATCAATGGAAAGTTCGCTGTTAGGACTGTAATTTCTCGGATTAGGTACAGTCAACGTAAAAAATAAAGATGCGGACAGAGTATAAAAAAATATGTACATGACCTTATCTTATAGTAGTAGGGTTATGCATACATATTTTTTGCACTTTGCGCGCATCTATATCTTGTACCTTAACTGTACGTATTTACGATGCACCTAACAACTGAAGACTGTCTTTTCAAAAGAGCTTACTTGTTTTTTCACTTTTTAAATAGAGATTATTTCTCTTATGAAAATGTAGATAAAATAACCCTTGTTGACAGAGTGGAAAACTCTTCTGAGAAGACACTCCTCAACTTGGGTTAAGTCTGTGCTGCGCTTATTGATGGGCCTACAATTATTTCCATGTTATTCTACTCGTACTTCGTAGGAGGCGTGCGTCATCACGCTATTACGGCTCGGCCACGGACACGCGCGAATTGCGGCGCGGCAAGCGTTTTTCCTAATCATTGCGTGTGTTCCCAATTAATCAGCGCACGTTACGCGTGGCGACCGCGCAATGAACAGAGAAAACGCTTACCGCGCCACAATTCGCTCGTGTCCGTGGCCGAGCCGTTACGCCGCGGCCACGACATCGGTCTAACGGCCCGGCCACGACATTGGTCTAAGGCGACCAGCGGCAAGCTAATCCATGAGTTGGAGCGGGATGCCGATATGGGTACGAGAGGGACCACCATACGTTTTCCGCTAAGCCGGTCGCCTTAGACCGATGTCGTGGCCGCGGCGTAAGGCGACAAGCTTAGCGGAAAACGTATGGTGCTCCCTCTCGCACCCATATCGGCATCCCGGTCCCACTCATGGATTCGCTCGCCGCTGGTCGCCTTAGACCAATGTCGTGGCCATTATGCATTCTGTGCCGCTGGGCTCGGCGCGGGGGTCACTCGGAGAGCATGAGATGTGGCGCAACAGCTATCTTGTTATATTTTATTAAAATTAGTCGATGTCGACTCGCTGCTGTGACCTTGACACGCAGGCTGGTCTGACTCGGACGATCGTTTTTGATTGCCCCCTGCGCCTACATTGTTATTATATTACATAACTAGCAGTTACCCGCAGCTTCGCCCGCGTTCTAATATCTATTCACTGCATGTTAATGTTTTCCCGCGATTATCTCGCGTTTGCCTTAACCGATTTAAGTGTGGCGGATGGTGCTTTTACCCGCGGTTCGGCCGCGTTCTATAAATTTTTATCACGGTCGTATTAAACTAATATGATGATGGCTATAATGATGGCGAATTATTTTTGCAATTTTGACTTCAAATTCCATATGAAGAACTTTTCATCTTCTCGGTAGGTATCGATTTTTATCAATATTAAATCAAAGTTCTAGAAATTTTAGATGTGATAGCTTCTCACTTTTTGTAAAAACCCCCTTGGATCCTAAGATACCGATTTTTATTAAGGTCGGATTCAAACTAAATAAATTCAAGGTGCCGATCATTTTGTGCAAATTTGACCTCAAAATCATTACTTGAAACGCTTTGACATTTCAGATATAGATTATTATCAAAATCCGCTATCATATTATGGTCATCTTTACCATCTGGTAACTGACAAATATTTTTTATCTTTAAAAGTTTACATCACACTCACATAGGTGATTGTTGTGTTTTGATGATAAAAACTATCATTTGTCGTTTCCCAGGCCTAACAAAGATGACCATAATTAGGCGAGCTGATTAACATTTGAAGTAACTCAATATTGTTACCGTTTCTTGCAAATTTGACTTCTGTTTCATTATGATGAACAGATCAGTCAGAACTTCAGATTACCACCGATTTTTATGACGGACAATATCGAAACGGAAATTGAATAGGCAGCCTTTTTTGCAGTTTGTTAAGAACCTCTGGGATCCCGATACATCGATTTACACCATTGGATCAAAAATGTCGAAATTTATGGTGATGACTGTTTTGACTTTATAAAAAACACCTTGGATACACAGATATATGTACTTTTGATTACTATCGCATGAAAACTCGAGAAAACTTAAAAGGTTATTAACGTTGGTTAACATGCTATATTTAGATTTTTTTTATCAGAAATAAACACTAAAACGATACCCCTGTCATAACCCGCAAGCCCATGAGACCATAACAGAGAAGATGGTATTTCACGTACACCTCGGTACAGCGACACGATAGTAGACTATAGAAACGATAACCATGTTGTTTTTTTACTGTTTAACCTTTTTACCACTTTCAAGAGTTCAATTCTCAAAAACCCTAAAACATGTCTTTAGTCATTTATGTTTGGGAATACTCCTGTGAAGTTTCGGATAAAACAGTTTAAATAGTCAAGTTTCCTCTACAAACTTTAGACTCATTGCACCCTCTAATGAGTGGATTTTGACTTAACCTTTTTTAGAGCGCCCCTACACCCTCAAAGAAACCTACGCGCTATATTTGGAATATCTAGAACCAGAAATGAACATAAATAATAAAATTATATTGATATTTTTCGAATTTTACCCCATCACACCATAACCGTGTACATAGTATTTCACGTCTGCCGCGTTAAATTTTAAAATCGTTTTTGTGATCTACGTCCCGATAAACCATAGAAACGATACCCAACTTGATTTTTTCACTTCCTCACCCTTTTTACCTTTTTCAGGGGTTAAATTTTCAAAAAACCTGCAAACATGTCTTTATTACTTTGAAGAATACTCCTAGGAAGTTTCGGACAAAATAGTCCAACTAATCTTGTTTCGCCATACTAACTTTGGACCCCCATTGCACCCTCTAGGGAGTGGATTTCGACTTAACCTTTTTAGAGCACCCCTACATCCTCAAAGAAACCTACGCGCTAAATTTGGAATCTCTAGAACCAGAAATTAACATAAATATAAATAAATAATAAAATTATATTGATATTTTTCGAATTTTACCCCATCACACCATAACCGTGTACATAGTATTTCACGTCCGCCGCGTTAAATTTTAAAATCGTGATTGTTTTCGTGATCTACGACTCGATAAACTATAAAAACGATACCCATCTTGATTTTTTCACTTTGTCACCCTTTTTACCTTTTTCAGGGGTTGAATTTTTAAAAAACCTTAAGCATACCTTTACTCAATTACTTTAAAGAATACTCTTGCGAAATTTTGGATAAAATAGTTCAACCAATCTTATTTCGCCATACAAATTTTGGACCCCCATTTCAACCCTTTTATTAGATTTTTAATTAGATTTTTTTTGTTTTTTTACAAAATTAATGAATCAAATTCAATTCTCAGTATCTGACCTAGCCCTAAAGATAGATATGTGAATGCTGAAATTTACTTATTTAATATAAGAAGACGCAAAATAATTGGTAACATGTACATGTTATGGCTCGTGGATTTACCCTGAAACGTTTGTAGATATCGTTACACCTATAAAGGCTGTTTATAATAAATGTTTTAATATCCAATCATTTCAATCAATTTATTTTAGTAGTTCATAAATACATTCAAAATTATAATATGTACGAATAACTTCATGCTAAAATACGAAGTACCTACGCAAACTTCGTGTGGAGGTATCAGCCTAGCCACAGTATAAGTAAATAAGTAAACAGGTTTATTAAAGTTCTTAGTAAGATTAGTTACAAACATGGGAAACTAGTTAATTTTAACAGATCATCTCATTAGTTTATAGTTGGTCTTGGGACTTCTACTACAAAATGTCATCCTTATTCTAACTATCCTACCTACTATACACTTTTTTTCTACAACTGCAGATTTGATACAATTATTTAAGTAGATATTCAAACAACTAATAAATACAAAAATTACTTTTACTCATAACTAACTATGATTGTGTAACATATGTAATATTATATACTGTGTGCAATGGTTGTTAAAACCAGGAATAAATCTACAGAATTATGTATTTAAAATATCTTAATATATTCGTATTAACTAACAATGGCAACATCTAATCGCTTAATGAGACTGTGTCAAGACAAGAAACATACACGAGCCGAGTAATGTAAAAAGACCAACTATTTATTACTTATTAGCTATAACAAGAACGTTAGCATCAGACTAGATTAAAGCTTATTGGTCTACGTAGAAAATAGTAGGACTTATATTCCCACCCTTAAACGAGCACTCGCCTGTACAGTCTTCATCTACATATCACCTATATATACGTGATCTCCAACTACGCGTAGATACGAGCTTATACGAATTATTAACAAGGCGAATGCTCCGCAAGCGATGGCTATAACAGTCCCGCTAAGAAAGCTCTAGTTTAAACCATCCCAGACATTTCACACGCTGCGGATATGCGTCTGATATTCACTAGAATCTAAGGGGAATATCCAGGAAGAGTTTCATATGCTCGCCGATGTCAGCCACCGAGCGTTCGTCCAAATGCTAGCTGGGCTCGTCGACCTCCAGTTCGGGGTCGTCCGCGTCCGGGTCGTCCGGGTCGGGGTCTTCGGGGTCGGCGTCCAGGCCGTCCAGCTGGCTGGTGAGGGCGGCCCACAGCGGCGAGCGCGCGCCGAGCTGCGCCGAGCCCCGGCGCTAGCTGTCGCGCGCGCACGCCGCCGCCGTCGCTGCCGCCGTACCCATTGCGCCGACAGCGCCGAACAGGATCGCGCCCACTTCCCGGTCCGGCGTCATCTCCACCTAAAGTATTCATCATAATCAGGAACCATATTACTCCTCCCACTCCTCGACCATTACCGCATCTCTAAATTTTATGCGGTTTTTTTTATTATTTTTAATATCTTATCTAATCTTATTTTAATTATTATTTTTAATACTCTCTATCATTTTAGATATTAACATATAGCTATAAGTACCTACATAATAACAATTTATGAGTCTGTAAAGTTACTTGAAATAAATGTTTATTATTATTTATGGATTTAACGAAGTTTCCGATGAGTTTTAACACGAATAAATTCCAACACTAGGATGTGCTAGTGTAACATACGATCAAAATGTAAGTAGTTTGTTTATTAAAATATTACTATAATTTTATGTAGGTACTGCACATCAACTAGGTAAATATCTATTTAAACAGAAAACGGAATAATTTTTGACTATTCCTATTTCGGGACCGCATCCATCAATTCCGTTTACCAGTCACGTTCTACATGGCCTTTGTATTCAGTTACCGATGATATCTATAAGTAGGTATCTGGCTGTGGCATGTGGGAATTTTTTTAAACGAGCAATGAGATGCAAATTTAGAAATGAATCCATGAGCCTAATTTAGTTAAATACACCAATTTTAGAATAAATGTGATAAGAAATGTTGAGCGAGAAATTTATACTCGTATCGAACCTTTTAAATGTATCTGACAACGCAACGGCGGTGTCTCGGTGTTTGAGAAAAGTACCTACACGCCTTACTCGTACATCATTACAGTGACCTTTGCAACTGAGATACCGAAAGAATTGTATATGCCATGTTTCCAACCGAAAATTCAATGTTGCTCTGAACTAGACTGAACAAATAGCATTGCCCTAAAGAATAGCCAACTAACCCCTGGCCCCGGGTCTTGACTAAACAGTGTTGGCCGGAGTATAGTGAAGAATGATCGGCTCATCAATCTGACGGCGAAAGCCCTTTGAGGCCTATTTGGTGAGTAAATGATGCGAATGGGTGGGGGTGTTTCAGATAACACGACTTCTTCTAGATAATGATTGCTCGTACAGGCTGTATGTAATATGATTTGTTTTTAGGCTATTCGAGCTTTTTTATATGTGTTTCAATTTGCATGTAACTACTTATTTGTTTATTACTAGTACTTGACCTTGATGTTCATGTCATTACGTTGAAAATAAAGTCACAGTGAAAATTACGTACTTATCTACCTCCACATAATCCGAATGCATTGGTTTCATTACTTGCGTGAGTCACCGCATTTACATTTAGGTAAAAATTATAACTACTTATTTTGCTGAACCATATTTACACTTAGGTAATAATTATAACTTCTTATTTTGCTGACAAATGTTTACGTTCAAGTTTATCAGATTGTTTTGCTATCAATTAGAATTTGGATCATGCACCTCCCTTAAATTTTGTTTATTTATAAGTGCGCAAATACTCACAGTACAAACTTCTTCAGACTTTCTGGAATAAAAGTATAAATTAAATGTTTTGCGTTAAATTCTGTTGCACTAAACTAAGTAATTATTGAATATCGGCGCGGCTAATACCATAGGCACAAGTAGTAGATCTAAAGGCATTTTAATTTTTCACTACGTACCTATTTAGAATCTTCCTGTAGTAGGTAATTAAAACAACAGTTACAGGATCGACGACTCTACCACCAGAGATCAGGGACTATAAGGTTGGTGTGATTTCTTATCATCTTTCCTACCTGTATTTGCTTGGAGCAAGACTACTGATACTGACTACCAGAACCCGACGATCGAGTGGTTGCTGGAACAATGTTATAAGATTCGCTCTCAGACTTAGTACTCGTACTTCTATCCCGAGTAAGTATATCACGCGAAACGGACTCCCCGTCACTTATTAATCATAATCAGTAGCCGTACCTTGAGTGGCACAGTGTAGTTAGCAGCAGGTAGATTTAGAACGCGTCACAACGCATCGCGCAGTAATAAGTTCAGCAGGGTGAGTAAATAGCCAAGATGCCAACCACTAATGTTCAATCGTGAATGAAAGGCGACTGTCTTTGGCGCCCTAATAATAAAGAGTGAGAAGAGAGAAAATTACGATACCCTACTAAGCGTTAGCGGTTAGCGATTGGCAACTTGGCGCACTCAGCAGGCCTAGCCAAGATGCCATTCTGCATTTGTATACGATAAGTAATAAATGTATGAGAACGACAGATTCGGACGAAAAGTGACGTGACCATTTTGAAACATTATTATGGTCACGTGACTTATCGCTTATTATTGGGCATGACATTTGGGCTAGGCCTGCAGGTATTGTACATGTCTTACTTGCGATACCGTGGTTTGCTCGGGATCGGAGCGCTCCTCCAGCACGGTGTCCAGCTCGAGAGACGGCAGAGGCCGCGACGCGCGGGCCAGGCTGACGGCACGCGCCCGCGCTTTGATCGGCGACAGCCGCACAACGGACATCTCGCCGCGGTCCAAGTCGCAGTTCCTGCGTCGGGCTCGCTCTCTGTAAGAGAAAACCTCCCGTCATGGTACAGGGGGGCTACCTTGATCTCTTAAATGTGATTCAGTTTAGTTTAGGATCGGCTTTTTCAGTTTTTGCCACTGACACTTGGATTAGGTCCTAAACCAAATCGCATTAGTAGATCGCGGTAGCTTCCCAGGTATCTATTTAAATTCGGACGGATACTACTACGAATATAAAGTTTCCTAAATCAAAACATAAATACAATCAAGGTCAAGGTCGATTTCTGACTTTCGAGCGCTCGATTTCACACAATGAAAACATGCTTTTAAAATTTTAAACGTTACTTATTTGTGAACATGAAGTATTTGCCACTATTAATATCGGAAGACTGTTGATTGCTGCTTTCGTACCTACTCAAATATCTCAGAAATCGCCCCTTGATTAGATAGTTGGTAAAGTGACAAACTATGAAAACGTGTAAAAGAACTGCCTGGATAATCGATTAGACATTTTGTTTTACACATATGTGTATGTTTACACAGTCGCATCGCATTAACATAATATATGTAGCGCAAGGGTAGCTACCCTAGGATGGTTATAGTACGGGATATTCGCCGAGCGTGCTTCTGCATTGCTGCCGACGCATTGCATATAAGCGCCGAGGCTAAAAATAGATTATATACTTACAAGCACAATGTGAAGATTAAGCTAGATAAAACTACTGCTATTAATATGAACAGACAGATTACTTAAAGTACAAAAATAAAATCGATGCAATTATAAGATTTTTGAATAGGTATTATAAAATTTAGAAATACTCTGATAATAAAACGATCTGATTGTCTAGGGTTTAAATCTCTACGAGTATATTAATTTAAATTTTTACTAAAATCTACAGCAACATTTTAACAGCTGGAGGGGTATTTTTACTTTTAGGGACACCCAATTAGCATCAGGTTAAAAAACCTTAATTTGATTGCAGTAAGGTTTGTAACGACAACTAAGTACGATACTTTATCTTTACGAATTTAAAGCTTGATTGGCCTTTTTATATTATAATAATGCATATAATTTATAAATTTTAAAATTAACACCCAAACCGAGTTCTTATTTAATTTTAGTGCTTAGTTATCGTTAAAAACCTGACTGCAATTAAGATTTTTTAATCTCCTATCGGGTAATCTCTAATCGGGTGTCCCTAGAAGTGAAAAAGCTCCGATTCAAATAATTTTTGCATTATTTAGTAGGTATTAAAAAAAAACATTTTAAAGTCTTGTTTTTTATACTTATTATATTTGTTCGCGTCTACATATATGTACTTATTTATGTAAACTACCTACTAATATTTACTTACCTATATTACTTTTAATAAGTCAAAATACTTTATACTTGTGCTAGTTGATTGACTGTACTGAAATATCAACCACTGCGTACTCAAGTCAGACTCTGAACACTAGATTTTTACGTGACGATACTGACGATAAATTAAACGTGAATATTATGTTGACAAGACTGTCAGACCACATACGGAGTGTCAAGAAAATGGTTATGGACAACTCTGCGGTGGTGGACCACGCGTACGGTACTGGCACGTCTCATTTCCTTTGCTTTGATAAAGCGAGGCTATTGGTACGAGAAAGGTGCTATCTGCCACGGAAGATACACGAAGCGATTGAGATCGGACGTCGCCCAAATTTCAACCGGGACGGGGGATGGCATGGAAGCCGGTAATGCCCCCGTTTCAATGACAGTGTAACAGTAATAGTTTTGTGGACATGGTGAGCTCGGTGTGTTTATCATCTGATAATGGAGTCCTAGGCTCTCTGAAACATGTCTCGCTGTGTGAGTTTAACTGTTTAGTTATTATGTCTCACGAAAGTTTAAAAACATATTATTATATGTAATTGGTTAGTGACTTTTTTCATAAATACTATTAAGTTTAAAGGTATTTGAAACGGTTACAAATTGCATTTCGTTTTACGACAGTATTTTTTTATTCTAAGGAGGCTTTCTGGAGTAAAATGCTTAAAATATATTTTCATCACACTTGTTGCCTAAGCGTTGCTTATTGCTGGCGCGCGTAGAGGGAGTAATTGAAAAGTGAAATTCCCAAGGGAGTAATAGAAATGTCAGTACGTCATTTAATAATATTATGCCTTTAAACTTATTTTTTGTCGGCAAGTGTGATGAAAAACATTGTATGCATCACGGTCGGTAAGCGGAATACTAGCTCGAGTCATAAAAGCCCTCCGCCTCACGGCGTCGGGCTTCTAACACTCTCCTTAGTAATTCCGTAGGTACTTACCTCCCTAAATGCACAATGTACTATTAAATGTACATTGTATGATTAAAGTAAACCAACTTTGGCAAATCCGTTGGGAACATTCCCCATAATTATACATTTCTTTCTTTATAACATTAGGGTAATAAAGAGACGGTACGATTCTCTCTGTCTGCCTCACGTGAGTAAAACCCTAGACAAACTATAGCCATGTACATTCGCAACTGTCAAAAATACCTCGTGCTTACTTTTTATTATTATGTGTTTGTGGCCAGTACCAAGATCATAAAACCTTCAAAAACCTTTCAAAAATATTTTAAAAACGATACGACATAAAATAAATCAATGATCGATTTCGGTTTTCAGATCCTTAAAACGTACACTATAATAAAAAAAATATACAAGTGTGGTCTCTGAGCGGAGAGTGGAGGCCTCTGGCAGCATGCAAGCCAATACAAATCTCACGTGCCTTCAGTTTAAGAACTATCTCTAACTATCCTACCCAATTACGGTGTCTGGCGTGGAGCAAAAATGTGAAAACAAACGTCGGAGTTGAGATATTTCTACTTTAGTTTGACATATCCCTGCATACGACTGTTCGTTTATTTTTTATAAACTCATATAGACATAGCCTGAAACTTGTATGGCTACAATGTTTGACCTTTTAATTGATATTTAGGTATTTCTCATATATGTAGTATTGTGAATTGTCACAGCCATGTACAAAAAGTTAACGTTACCTAAACTTAATTTTCAAATTTTTTCTATATTTTATAAATGTACAGAAAGCTCGAAGCAGGAGCTACTTCACAAATAACTAGGTGTCAAAACGTTGGACTTTCTGGAAACATAATTGTGACACTGTGTGACACTTTTTTTTATTGTATGTATTGCTATTTATATATTTATGAGAAAAATTAAATATATATTATACATTAAATATTTATGCAAAATCGATTCTATAGAAATCGTAATCCATTGTGAACGTATTGTTTATTTTCATATTCCATTGATATTTTTTAGACTGGCAGTAGAAAGTCCTTTAATAGAAAAAAGTGTCACTTTGTTATCTCCTAGCAGGAAGAAAATACTCGTATTCGAATAGGTGGTGTGAAAAGTAAATTGAACACAGGTGCGAATTAAAAATTGCAATTAATATGTAAAATCCCTTTTTCAATGCTTGTGGGTGTATTTCTCTACTAGTTTAGTAAATCCTTATGTCGTTCTATGTACTGTGTTTATTTATACATAGGGTCCTACAATTTACTTCAGTAGAAAATGTCAGTAAATTAAAAAAAATTGGCGCGAACAGTTGTTTTGACGCCTTTTTTACTGATAGAGATTGGTGGATACAGTGTGCAACTAAAAACCATTAAAAACTAAAAACAACGCAGAGAAAAGGTTGCTACAGTGTCGTAATCTATGCCAATCTATAAGAAGGTTTTTTGACAACATTTATAATCAAAACTTTTTTTAGATTTTATTAGTTTTTCGGAAATTGTTTCAATATTATAATATAATATAACTTAGCCCAAAAAATATAAATTGTACAGTTTTGAAAATAAAGAACGATAAAAAAACCGCCGTTATTTGTAAATAGTGATTTAATACACGGTTATGCATTATGATGACCATGATGTAATATCGTCTTCGTTTATTTTAGCAACAATCGTGTCACTGCAAGGGTTTATTTTTTGATATGTGGGTTATCTAACCCTAAAATAGTACATTACGACACAAGTGCATGTGACACAAGTGCACGTGTCTCGTACGACGTTTTTTAGTACAGATGGCCCTCCAGCCTGGCCACTTAAAAATTTATTTCCATCATTTATTTTAATGTTGTTATTTAATATTTTCCAGCTTACCTACCTAGTTAGGCTCTAGTTAGGCTAAGATACCGACAATGTTCTATTCATCTTACCTTGCAAGTTTTGCTCTTCTTCGTAGGCAGCAAATGACGGTAAGTGCCAGCAACGGAAATCCGAATATACACGATACTATCGGCACCACAATCGATTCCGGAGTCACTGAAAACAAAAACTAAATAGACTCTACATTTTGCAGGTTAATCCGGGATTCAGTGTCCCATTTGTCGAATGTTTAGTGCAATGGTGCTCCCATTTTTTTACTGGGCTACAACGGGGTTAAGGACTAGTATTCAGAGTTCGTTAGCACCGTAAAGCGGGATTTGTATTAGGAATGCTTTCATCTGCTGCATTTCTCCAGACTGTTGTTCCGAATACGTCAATCTGTATTTAGCTTGTTTGAAGATAGTAAGCGAGAGACAAAGTGGAACCTAAAATAATATCTAACTTTAAGCATACTACACAGATCAGTAGCTCTATCACCAACCAAGCAGACTATTGTTGGGGGTGTATCTGTATTTCACTGAAATAAGATTATTTACTCACTGAGCCTCGATTTGACCAAACTTTTATTCGAAGAATAACGCTTAATCTCGGATAGTAATGTCAAAACTCCATAGTAATTTGACACTAGTGTCTGAGAGTAAGCGTTATTCTTCGTATTGAAGTTTGGTGAAATCGAGCCTTTAACAAGTTCTAAACACGCTCAGCAAAATAATAACATTTAGTAATACTTGAGCAAAGATATTGAATTTCGATTGTTCAAAAGTTTACAATTTAGACGCCTCAAATGGTTTAAGAGTTGGAAACCCTTCAAAGTTTTCCGATAACGAGTCTGTGCACTCGTAATTTGCTACTTAATACATACCTACGTAATGTCTAAATACGTATAGAGCTATTCACAGTAGTAGAGAATCTCACTGAATAAAAAACGTATTCCTATATACCTACTTACTTTGTAGTAATCTCTATCTAGGATCGATGTAGAATATAAACTTTTGGGTTGGGTTGCGATTGTGGCTGCGAGTAGATTACACGCACGAGTCGGGCAAGGGGCGGTTTTTGTGCCTTGCTCTGTGTTCCCATCGCCCTAGTTAGAACGAATAACAAGGCAACCCATTTGGAGTGGTGGTTGGTGCGTCCATGCAACGAGAGCGAACGGGATGAACCGAGGAATTAAATTACCATTTTTCAAGAGAAGTGATCTGACTTATACTATTATATACTTACCCCCTTATTCATAAACGTCTCTTAGCTATACCAAGCTGCTAAGTATTGTCTGTCCCTTTCGGTTTTATCAACATATTGATAAGACCGAAAGGGAGAAACAATATTTAGCGGTTTGTTAGGTTAGGAGACGTTTATGAAGAAGGGGTTATGCTATTATGTAGGTTCCTCATCATCAATGACCCGGCAAAAACCGAAGCCGGACCACTGTAACAGAAGAATATTGGTGCTACTGCATTTCTATAAGTTACATAGCACCCTACCCCAACCATTTAATCTAAAATATGTCCCATTCTTACAGTAATACCTCAAAGTAAAATATAAAGACAAACGAATTCCAACGGTAGTTTCGATTTGCTTGACGACATCGACATCCTTGGTATTGAATTACTTGCACGGGTTCCACCCATAGAACCCGTGCAAAAATAGTATCTAGTTATTTGATAAAGTTATTGGACTTATTGGTAGCGTGCAAAGTAGGTAGTAGGGGATCGGGACCGGTTTTTTAGAAAAAAACTTTGAAATAAGCCAAATAGGACAAGTAAATTAGATCCAAATCAAGCGTTCGGAGAATTAAATCCTAGCAAGCTGGAGATCATTTTATAATATCTTCATTTAGTCTTCAATTTATAAAATCTGAATTCGCACATTACTTTAATAACTTTTTAGAGCCAAGTATCTGTCAAATGATCGTTAATTTTCAGTTTTCTACTCATAGCGCAGCGCGAAAACGGTACGTCGGACGGAAAACTTATTCAGATAAGAATTAAAGAGGGTCAAATTCTGCGCAGAAATAGTATCTTAATCTTCAAACAGGTAAAATAAAAAAACTTATTTTAATTTTCTATAGCTCTAATGACATTGACCTAATAATGTGTTGTTGTGGATCGGCTTAAGCCGGTCGTGCATCGATAACTAAATATCTGAAGAATTTGGGCATAATCTCACTCACCAGTTGGATAAATGATGATAGGTGTAGGCCTTTTATTGCTGGCACTCTGCTTGGCAACAGCAACGGTGGCAGCGGTGGGCGCGGCGGTCGCCACCGTCGTGCCGCTTAGCGGCGTCAGGAGGCCGAGGGGACTCCTTGTCGTACGCGCCATTGTGGTTACTGCTAATACAGAATAAACATACATAAAAAAATACTGCGGCTTAATATTCCCATTAGTTTTCGAAAGTTGAAGGGCTTGTAGTTCAGCAGGCTAAATAAAAAGGTAAGCTAAGCCAAGTCTCTCAGAATATTTTTATTTTTATATTTGATTGTAAAGGCAAAGAAAGAGTCCAATATAACACCAATATTCGTAGTTGACACGACGTCAACGATTGAACATGGGACCATCATAAGCCTATTTACTGGACGAATAGTTGTTTTTAGCCATGCTGTTTTTATAGGTGTTCATTTAAGTATCTATATTGTACCTACTGGTATAAGTATATTTATACATAGTATTATATGTTTGCTCGATACCCACAGCACAGACCTTCGCATACAATGGTCGCCTTGTTTTTTCTTGTATTCATCAACATCCACTCAATTCAATTTCATTATGAATGAGTTAAGGAATACCACTTGTGTCTTGGACCGCCATTGTGATGTCAGAGCCGATAGTACAGGGGCTTCAATGCGGAAAATCCAAATCGGTTTTAGTAAGCAGATGTTTGTTTCTGTTTTTAAAACAATCATTGGCATTGTTTGAACTTATTCGTAGGCAAATAATAGACCTCATGAAATGCTTAGGTCATTCATTGATATGATAACTACAAAAGCCGTACCATGAGTTGGTAAGTAACGCTTACTCGATGCGCAAAACAGTTTATAACGCTCACACTGATAGGTTGCGTTGCAGCTAAGTGTGTCTGTTACTGCGGTCCGCTTAACTTAATAAGTTATAGTGTGATGGTTAGTCGAATAGTAGGTTAAATACTTGTCAGTAGAAATAGGCGTCAAATAAAAAAATCTTTGAAAATCCAACTTCACGTCTACATTTTCTAAATTGGAGAGATTTTGAAATTACAGCCAATAGTTCAATAGGTATTAGGATATTTATGATATAGGTACTCGTATGCCTTTGTTGGTACCAAGTTCAATGTTCTGTCCAGTCCTGAAATTTAATGATAATTTGTTCTTATTACGTAATTTAGCCTAAGGTCTTAGTCGGCTAGTTCTCATGTACAAATTATGTCCAATGGCTAGATTCTTAATGATATTATGTAGGTAGCCTATCCCAGTAAAGGATTTCAGTTTTGTGAAACCCTCAGACCCACAGACAGGGGCTATTGTGGATTGGGTTTATTAGTTCTTGTCACGCACACCTCTTCCTCTTCCCAGTTAGTTACCTACTTACTGCGGTATTTAATCTTTGTCTTTGACTGGACATTATTTTCAACGACGAAAAACATAGGATTTTTTCTAGTCGTTTCGTATGTATGTAATGAAGAGTGGTTTGATTTCGATAATTGAAACATACGTAGCCCGAACTTGATCTCATATAAATTAAAGGACAAATCAGCTTTTTTGTGTGGTTTGTAAATGGCAGATTTACGAAATGAAGGGTCCACGGAAAAAACATGTCTAGATCTTATGAAAATCAGGACAATTTTTTATCTAGTTCCATTAAAATTAAGGTCGTTTTTTCTTTTGAAGTTTGAATTGACTAGGCATGTTTTTTCCGTGGATCCTTCAAATATCTCAACTTAGGGAATAAACCAGTATTTTCTATTTGTTAAAAAATATATTTTAAAGGTCCATGGAGTAAATACCTATAGCTACAGATTTTTGTTTCATTGATCTTTTTTTCTTAAATTTTAATGGTAACTCAGCAGACACTTTAGTCCCTAAAATATGAAAGTAAATAGGCACCTTTTACGGTTTTATCATATACGGTAGGTAGTGTAAAGTATAGCTTAGGTAATGAAATTCACGTGAGCCACGAGTTGCATAATAATGAATGAATGCACTTAACAAGTAAACTCCAAAAAATAGTTGATTGGCCCTAAACGTCCCAACTATTAATTATTATTACTTCTCTTTATTTATTAATTATTATTGTAATGTATTAGCACAAAGCTGTTCAAAATTACTTAGATGTATGTACTTCGATTAGTTAATCTTTTATCTTTATATTTCGTGTTTCAGATTTCAAGCGATTAATCATTTCTGCAAAGCTTACGTATTAGGTATTTAGTCTAGGTCTCCTTTAGAATTATTTTATGCGCTGTGTTCTTCTCTGATGTACCTGTTATAAGATAATGGTGTATAAATTATGGTACTATTTATTCAAATTAAACAAGAACAAAGCCGATCCATTTCAACAACTAAACTCGGATCGGCATTAACGTTTCTGTTGTGCATTATACCGTCCGGAAGGGTAGCACGCCCCTGAAGTTAATATTAAAGAAGGCCCGAAGACCTAATCAAATTTCTTACACTCCGTTGAGTTTGGTTTTCACGAATTAACTTCGCCGGACGGGTAAAGTAAACTAGATTTCTGACCGTAAACGGCATTTAATCAACGCCCGCGCGGGACCGACACTGAGCATTAATATGCATCTTATACAGGATTTTCCCGCCTTATCGCGGAAAGGGTTATCCCTTTGTTTTACCAACGCAAGGGCCAACGAGAATACCAGTACATCGTGCATGTGTATTTGACACGACGTTTATTAAAAAAGTTTTACGACTCCGGCGCTGGATGAGGTTGATTGATTAAAAGGTTGACCGTTAGCCTTTTAGGTACTTGTTTAATTATAGCTCCCGATCGTATCTTTGAAGACACGCCACGCCAGTATCAAAAACTGCTTGGTATTTAACTGATTTTCTGTTCAATAAGGCAGTCAATATAGCTTAACATTAGGTACTTACTGAAAATTGCTTCTACATCAATAAGACGATACCTTCGATATATTACAAGCATTGAAATGGAGTATCTTTATGGAGTATATCATGACATTATCTTACAAACCTATTCATGTGTTGCTATTGGAATCAATTTCACAAATCTTACGCAAGTTCAAATGTCTATTAAAATTAGTCAAGTATTGCTGTTGCTTGTCCTAAAAGGCATGTTCACTTATTTCATGTTAAGTTTGCTTTAATAGAGTTTCACATCGCCGCTGAAATGTTATGTTTCTGTTTCTCACTAGGTATTATCTTATGACTGTCTATATGAGTTATGGAATTAAGCCTTTAGTGAACAGCTTAGCTACTAGTTAGGAGAATGTTCCGAGTTTGCTCAGCTCAACTTTTCAATGGGCATGCGACGATTGGATCAATATAATTCCGCCAGTAAGAATCTAATGTCTTGAAACTGTTTAAGTAGAAAGGTTTTATTCAATTATCAATGAATAAGTATTTCGCAAAAGATTTCGAAGTGTTGATAAGCGAAAGCTTTGGCCTTAAAGGATTGCCTGCTAAGCTTAAAAGTATTGTACACTAATTAGATTACTTCCTTGAATACTCCGCTAAATTAAATTAAGAAAGGAAATGGTAGAGCGCAAAAATCTTTTCGTTCATAAAATATTTAAGACGGAATTGGGACAGTGTATTTTTGATTTAGTATTGTGTTTATGCATTATGATTATGAACATAAATTCTTTTGTAGATATTTCTTAGCGGTCGCCTATGTGTGTATATAAAAGGTGACAAGGTCATTTCTCAAATTTTTGGCACCCTCACCTGTAAATACGTTTATGTTAGAACTTTTTTTTAAATATACAATATCTTCATAAATAAATTATCAATACATATTAAAAGACACTTTTTATATAGAGGCCTAATGCTTTTAAATCGATTTATTTGATATTAATTAAATAAATAATAATTGTAACTAAGTTTTGTCGTTCACCTTCCGTGTCCAAACGCGAAGTACTCATGTTTCGAGTTGTTAAAAGTACACAAATTGTTAACTTTACTTACCTTTCTTACTGTATTCTATTTGCATATATCCTAAACTTTTAAAACTAGACAATCAGATAATAATATTACACGTATGTTCCAAGTTATTTGGCTTTAAAGTTTGTCCAAGGCAGTTTTTGTCGTTCACTTGTCGAGACAAACTCGCAACTACTATGCGATCCCTATCCCACCTCTCCCGCCTCACCCCGCATGAATCGAAGCCGCCAGTTGTCGGCCATCACCTGCAAGCAACAACACGTGCTCACTCCGCCGTGATAACAAAATAAAAAATATAACTTATCTTAAACGGGAGTTTGTAATGGGTAAGTAGTCGTTATTCTGTCATTCATAGTTTGGTTATTGTGTGAGATATGGCATTAACTGTAACATATATAACGTAATTCATTGATTACTATTATGTACCTATATATTTAGTTTATTCGTCAAATACATTTTGCGTTTGGACGAAATAACTGCCATTTTGTCGGTCACCTGTGCATCGTTCACCTGGCTAAAATAGGCAAGTGAACGACATTTTGCGACAGGTGAACGACAATAATGATAAATTTACCACTCGTAATAATATTTTTTTATGCCTGAATATATTATTTGTGCGTTAAATGAGAAAAGTATTACTGTTATATCGGTTTAAGCTGCATTTCTCAAAGGATTGTTGCTTTTTTGCTATGTGTGTCCTTCACCTGTCCGATAAAGCCAGGTGAACGACTCAGTGACAGGAAACCGACACGTCGATCACTTGTCATAAGCCAGATAAACCATATAAAAACTAACTTTTTATATTTGGCATACAAAATCTCCAAAATATGATATACCTTTTTATACCTATATATATATATCGTTCTCACAGAAAGTGACTCAAGATTTATTTTACTAAATTATGTTGGATTATAATGATGATGGAGACAGGTGAATGATGTCCATAACAGGTGAAAGACCACCAAACTACAGGTGATCGACTACGGACGCAGGTTAGCGACGCTTGTCGTTAACTTGTCAAAGGTGTCATACTAATTTGTACTAATTTGTCGTTAACCTGCTACTGTTGTCGATAACCTGTGTATATTTTATCCTTCACCTGATCATGATGTCGTTCACCTGAATTTTAATCGACCATAACTTCTAAAATAATTGATTGATACCGGTGCCTTTGAAATGTTTGTAATGTTTGAGACGCATTCAAACGACCCCTAGAAAAAAAATCTAAAAAAGCGATATTTTTAAAACAACAAAACTTTCACCTGTCGGTGCCAAAAATTTGAGAAATGACCACAAATACATTTTGTTTACTATTACAATTTTAATTTGATGTTGTAACATTTTGATTACATAAAAATAGAGACCGAGATACGTAATCAAATATTGGATAGATAATTTCGAATCCGAGCAGTATTTTATGAATATATAATACTGAAAATTTTGGATCCTTATACCAATTTTTTTACTATCATATCCTTACGTAATGCATTTCTAAAGGTCCCCGGACCTAAAGTATGGAATATGTGGTTTCAGTCAAATCTTCTGAAATTTTGATATGTTATAGATTTCAGTGCCCTGAACAAAAAACTCTACGGGTGCTACCACGGTTTCCGGATCCCTTTCCATGTTCTGCTCGATTTTGTACCAGATAGCAGAGTAGTACTTAGTTCTACTTCGGGTCTATTTATTTAAACAATTGACATTAGTTTGAACCTTTTTTGTGATAATGCTGGTTAGTTAAAGACATAAAACGTCTACAATGTCAACTTCATACGCAATGTCAATTGTTTAAATCATAGACATATAAAATTGATAGACCGAGTCTATTTTATCTGTGGGTGACGCCGGCAATGCCTGTCAACGATCTTTGTTTGTGTATACTAGTGCACCTAAACCGCAAATAGTAAAAGTAATTAAAATAAAGCTTTTCATGTATATATCTGTTCGATAAGTGCACGGAATGTGATAAAAGTGATGACTTGTGTGGTTCCAGGGTGTAAAAACCGCCAGGGTTACCTGAATGAACAAAATAAAGACATTACGTTTCACCGGCAATTTAGTTTTGACTTGAATTTTAAGATTTCGAACCTTATTAAGGTAAAAGTAACTGAAAATCTTATTCAATATTTGTTGTCGGATACATATGTGTAGTTTTGTGATTAAACCATTTGTATTTACATTCGTAATGTAATTATAAATAGTGGGATTCAAACATTTGTATCGCATAGTGTGGTACTTAAGAGACCGATCGTGATATCGATAAATGTATTGATAGTCAACTCAAAAATGAATCGATGTTTTTAATGTCCAACAGGTTTCCACTGGACACTGAACAAAGGCTATTATGGGTCAAAAATATCAAAAAGGCAGACGACTGGTACCCTAAAGAGTATTCAAAAATATGCTCCGCACAATTTTAAGCTGTTGTTTCAGGCAAGGGTACGCGAATAAGTGATTACATTCTGACGTACTACCCACCATATTTGGTA
Organism: Thaumatotibia leucotreta; assembly: GCA_025490895.1. Lineage (NCBI taxonomy): Eukaryota > Metazoa > Arthropoda > Insecta > Lepidoptera > Tortricidae > Thaumatotibia > Thaumatotibia leucotreta. Next base: position 15,735 of record JALPQI010003100.1, on the reverse strand, counting down.
ATCATCCAATGTCATGTCAACCAGCAAGTAAATTAAATTTAGTTTAATAATGACCCTCATGTGATACTTGTGTAGACTGATTAATTTAATTATAAAGAAGCCATCATACCAAAATTGTTAGGTATGCTTTAAGGAATGATAAGTCCATAAAACATGTTATAATGAGAGTTTTCTGAAATCACCAGGGCAGGAGCAGGTCCAGAAACTTGTTTAAATTCTATGTTTATAGTTTCTGGTTTAAATATTTTGTATGAGTTAAAAAAAATACATAAAAATATTTAAACTTTATTTAAAAAAAACATTTACTTAGTCTTTCTTTGGGGCTAGATAATTGTGTTTCTTAGCGGGACCTTACGGCTAAGTGGCGCCAACTAGTGGCATACGTTTTAGGAAACCCTCATTATGACATTTTAATTAAAGAAAATATTTCGTTAACTTTGTGATTTTATTTTTATCCTAAAATGTAGATTTTGAAATCACGATCGAAGAAGATCGTGATTTTGAGTAGGAAATAAGGTTTATTCCTACTGTATTCGCTACCTAATTTGGTTAAAATATTATTATTGACGATAAAAGTATACGATTGAAGACTGGACATCACTAATAGTAATGACATTTTATCTAGTCAGGTTGGTAGCATTGTTCAAGAAAATGGAGTCGTTGATGGAGTTCACGACCAAGTAGAGCTACTTTATTTGTCTCTTTTTCCTTATGGAATACGTCTTGAGATGGGGTGAAGGATGACAATAGTTTGTTCATGTATGTCTTAATACACGGAATCTTCCCTATATTTTATCTGTGGTTTAAATAAATAGACCCGAAGTAGAACTAAAGTACTACTTTGTTATCTGGTACAAAATCTAGCAGAACATGGCAAGGGACCCGGAGACCTTGGTGGCACCCATAGAGTTTTTTGTTCAGGGCACTAAAATCTATAATATATCAAAATTTCAGAAGATTTGACTGAAACCACATTTTCCATATTTTAGATCCGGGGTCCTTATTTAATTTGTATAACCGTATTTAGAACTTTAATTAATTCTATAATAAAGCATTTTTTTTGACATTATTATTTATATGAAATATAGTTTATTGGTTAAATTAATTGTATGAGAATTTTGTGATTTAATCAATATTTTATAAAAATAACGCACAAACCTGGACCTAGATTTTTTTAAATTAATTATGATTGATTATTTAATACTTGAAAAATAGGTGACGGGTATGACTTAAAAAATGTACCTACATGTTTTATTGGGAGGCCTTGTGGAGGACAACGGAGTAACAAACGAACCTTTAACTTCATAAGTCATACATTTACGAGGTCTAAGTAATCTAATATTGAGTAGGTATCATCCCCACTCTTCGATCCAAGTAACCTACGTAAATATCCCTGAGAGGTATCTGTTCTACTTATACTACCGTAACTGCAGTAGATGTCATTTGGAGAACAGCATTTGTAACAATACGATTAACCTCCTGCCACCCAGAGGCCTATTTAAAGGTCTCCCCAAACAAATGAAATCATATTCCATTTCCTACACTATTAATTCAAAATTCACTGACAATTTTATTGTCTGGGCGGCAGGAGGTTAAGTATGTAAAGTAAGTATTTCGACCGAGATATCATGCACGATGCAATAAAATCTTGTAGTTAGTAATCTAGTAGATATCTGATAGTAAAAAAATGTGTTTGCCGCGTGGTGACGGCAATAAGAATATCTATTCTTACTGCCGTCACCACTCCATCTTTTCCCGTGGGTGTCGTAAGAGTCTTGGAGATTAGCATCCCTGACCATTTCTTTATCGAAGATTGATGATGGGTAGCAGCGTCATCATAGTGCGTCATCAACCCGCCTGCCCAGCGTGGTGAACTGGTGATTATGGGCATTTACGTCTTAATGAGTCCATACGCGTAAGCAATAGCAGATACCTTTGTCCAGCAGTGGACTGATAGGTATAAGCTGTTACAATAAATTCTTCTACAGTGCAAGTACGAGTATATACCTACTTATTCAGTTCACTACTTTACATTTTATTATTCAAAAATAGTCTGAGATGATAATCAAACCCTCCAATGAGACACTGTCTAACCTTGGCATTTCCATATCATCTGTGAAAATATTCACATTTAAGAAGCGCAGTAAGGATATATTAGAATTCTATCGTGGTTAATACAAAATAATACGATCTGTTTCAGCATAAATGAAAAAGCTCCCATTACATGAACAGCGAGGGCGATATATAAGTAAAAATAAAAATCTGAACATAATGGTCCGGCTGGACTGCCGTTGTAAAATCGCCCGTGGCTGAATTTGAAATATCGATATGCACGATTGTCTGTATTACTGTTATATTTAATTTACTGAATATGAGGCCTTAAATTATATCCGTTTTCCAGAACAAAATACAATTAATATATATTTTTTTACATTATACGTAGTAAATTTATTTTTAATGACCTGTTTTTTTGATATTTTATTGAAATATCCAATAGGAATTACATATGACACAAAAAATATCCATTTTGGAACCTACATCGTTTATGCTGTTTGTTTTTTTATTACTTGAGATTTAACGAGCTTCTATTTTTTGTCAAATCTTATATTCTGTATTATTTCCAATTATTTGAATCAACAATGTTAATATGTTAGAAAATATCGATATGATTAATTGTGACTGGAAGCTATCATCCATTAGGCCTGAACTTGACATAAAAATACTGATATTCTGGCAAATGAAATAACAAACTCTTAAACTTTTTCACGAAAAGACTTCTGCAACAGCCTCCTATACGCCTATTATGAGCATTGCAACCTATTTACATTGCAGTCGTTATTGTCATCCATCCATCTAGTATTATATACTCGAAATATTCCCTATTAGTCAAGACTTAATGACCTTATGTTATGAGTAATCATCTACTGAATTTTGCAACTATAACTTAGTTCATCAAAAAAAGGAGTTGAGAGAGTTGTAAGATCATAATAGGCATTGTGTTTATATGTCGAACACAGTGCGAACATTATTGGCATAAGTGGATGTTTGCCGAGTCTGAACAGATTTTTACTTTTTTACTTATTGCCATTAAGTGTCACGGTTATTTAAAACTTACCAAAACGAGCTTTTGGCAGTCGTCGCTGCCTGCAACTTTATTGCAAGTTCATGATTTTGAACGGGAATGGGGAGAAGGGAAAGCGCGATGAAATTTTATTAGCAGTATTAGGGCTGTGTAAATATTTGATACGTCTCCGCGTTTGGAAATGGTCGCGGCCGGGAGACGGGAACCTCGCGCGGCCGTTCCGCTTCGCACCCGCCGGCTGACTGGAGCGGCAGATCTGAAAGTACTGAAACACTGCCTTCGTCCGGTGCATTACGGCCGCGACGGCCCGGACGGCGCGGCTCGCTAACTTAGATAAATTTTGACGGCTCAACTCTACTTGAGCCTCCTCCGAGTCCACAACAAACTCACTAACCAGCAACGACAATAATTTGATTGCGACGCAATCAAGTAGATTGTTATGGCTCGCAAGTGTTTTGCGAGTTTACGTGTTGAGAATTTTTTTGACTACACACTTTTATACTCGGATTACGAAGTAGGTATACAATACAAGTAAATGGTTTAAAGCCATGTAGGCATGATTGTTTAATTATGTCTCTTTGGGTATTCATTTAAGGTAAAAGTGTATAGTGGGTTTATAGCCATGAGATACTTTGTAACCGGCTTGCCAGAATCTTGACCCGCACCGTATGGTCAAGGTGAGTGCGGGCGCTGCCTGGTTACCCAACTCTCTTTTGACATCGCTCCAACCCCCAGCCTGGGAAGACATCGGTATCAAGGCCTCCAAATCAAATACGGTGTCGTAAAATCTACAAGTTAATACAAAATAACATGAAAAACCTCTCTGAATTGCCTTGAAGCAACCAAGTATTTGGTTCGTCATCATAAATTTTATTTGAATTGTTTTCCAATATCAATTTTGTTAAATCAACCACAATCAGTACTTACATGCAATATACTGCGATACGTTATCTAAATATTTTGTCGACAACGTTTCAGTGATATAATAATCATACATTTTTGAATTCAGATAAAATATATTATTCGTTGTTATATAGGTTCTAATTAAGTTTCAGAGCGTTTAAAAATATCAAAAACGTATGTTAAAAAGGGCCTTGTATGTTTTATATCTAAAGAGATACCTGGTAATTATCTACGTAACCCATGTATTTTTGAGTAGATGATAACATTTTTATCTATCAATCAATTTGATATTCAAACAAACACACGATAAATGAGATGATGATTTTAATGTTTGCAATATTTTCTTTAAAAAAATACATCTGATCCGTATTACTTGACCGGAGTGCATTTATACTTATGTGCGCCGCGCTCCCTCATAATTCCGCAATTTTTTTTGTTTGTAACTCCATACATATTATACACACGATATCTTCGTGACCATGTTATGTGACTCCATACATATTGACGATATTTCGGATGATTTCATTTCATGTTATAATAGCTGACGTCTGTTATTACAAATTATTACAATTTTCATAGAATAAAAACTAAAAATGAAAGGAATGAATGAGACGAACTATTATTCTTACACTGACGATTACCAACGTACTTAATTGAAAATTCCAAAACGTAATTGCAGAGACACTCGACGAAAGTTCGCCAATTGTCAGTTCCTAAGAAAGCTCGTGTAACTATTGCTCTTGGTACCCGACAATCACTACCCAGTAGCCGTACCACGATTTGGCAACTACGTTACGTTTTACTCGATACGTAACGCATTCTATAGCACTCGCTCTCTAGCCCTATAATGAGATGCCGGTACGTTATTAATGTAAAAATGTACGTTACCAATGCTTGTAAAGTCATGGGTCGGCTACAGTACCGATTCGTAGTATACCTACTACGTAGCTCGCTCATACTGACACATTGATGCAGATCCCGCAGTCGATAACGATATGTTACCGCAGTCTTGGTAAAGCCACTGTGTACTAATGTACTCCTAGTACAAGAGTGACGAGAAATACTATCACTTAGATACACAAATGGGTTTATTACTTATAGTTATTTTGTAAGTGTAAGGGTCCTTAGATATTGAGTATGCGTTTGTTTCCTTCAAACTCGTAATGTAATATTTGGGTGGTTTAACAGGCATACTCTCCCCATTACTCCCTCATTCAGCCCTTCTTTGCTGTTTTGCGAATGGTTCGCACTCACTGGGGCAAGATAAAAGCCGAAAGGGGACATTCATATTTTGTGAGCTACTTTGTGGCAATTCATAAATTACAGATCTGATGGAATATTGTAATGAATTGCATTAATGGCCAAGGCTATCAAAGTATTGGTTGATTCGCTTTGATGTGACTGCATATTTATGTAGAGTTGCTTTTCTGTTCGTGAAATTACGGATCCTTAATCAAAAATAAAAAACGTAAAATGGCGGATTACATTACATATTATTAGTATTACATACCTATGCATATTGTATGCATCGGGAATATAATACTCATTATTGGATGCGGTGTCTGCTTGAAACATTCTCGAAGATACAGTATTCATTAACAGAGAGCCTCGCTTACTCGAATTAAATATAAAGAATGGTATGAAAAAATCCTGAAAACCTGATTCTTCCAGAGCTCATTCGAATCAGAATGACGAGCTGATTTGACAAGCAGGTTTCCGGGATTTATTTTGGTAAAGGCTACACAACTTATACCTATTTAAGTAAATATGGATAAATGTAAATAATCACATCCGCTAAAATCGTCTAGTTCTGATGATAGGCACTTTAAATTATATTCGGCTGTTTGCACCGAAGAGAGTAATAATTAACCCTTTATAGGGCATCGGTCTCAAAAACGGCCACCCTATAGCACTATCTTTTTGTACTTTTTTCTTGTAGAGTATTTTTCGTACTATATAGTTGAGCGTTGAAGCTTGAACCCACAATTTTTTTGAGTCTTGCCCGTTAAAGGGTTAAAATGGGCATTATAATAATGGGCATTTTAAGCAACGATGCGACACTTATAAAATTCATAATATAAAATGACACACATAAAAAAGTTTAGATTAGTGACCTACTTATGTTTCTATTTAGGCTGGATTTCACCAAACCTTAATTCGAAGAATAACGCTAGAATAACTCGGGATGTCAAAACTCCATAGTGATTTGACACTAGCACCTGAGAGTAGGTAAGCGGTATAATTCCAATAAAAGTTTGGTAAAATGTTTACATTTACATTGTTTTTTTTTTTCATTAATTGTCAATTGTCATTGACCAGGATGTATGAGTCAACCTCGTATATGAATTGCATGTATTTTGTACAGAAATATATTTTATGACTTAACCTCGTAAGTTAATACGTGGTTGAGTCCACACAGCCAGCGATAGGTATCTACCTATTTCCGTTAAACATACTACCTAACTCCAATAAATTCAAAGCCTAACCTAGAAACTTTAAATCGACTTTGCGTTATACTTTGCCAAGTATTTTTTTCCGCTTTCACAACAAAAGATAGGTTATTGATTTACCATCGTTTAGCATTTTATAAGTGCTCTTATACTTACTTTAGAGGCTGTGATGGAGGGCGACCAAACCTAGTTAAAAAATGTATCAGGGATTAAAACTTTAGATACGTATTATACTAACTTCATATTAATAAATAGTAAGTTTTCTTTTTAATTCAATATTACGATCACGTCTCTTAATTTCTGATCACGTATCTGAAGTCACCCGTGATGAGTTTTTAAAAATACTTCCATTTCTATTACGTTAGTACAAACACTGGGTATTTTTACAATAAGTAGGGTTGGGGCAATTTTACAATTGTGCTTTCTTTTAGTGATGTTTACTCGTATGTATACTGTCCGTCAGTAGAAAACAAAAAAAGTGCAAACAAACCTGAAAACTTGCATTATTTCATAATCACAAACTTTCAGAAAACCATCTGTGTCTTATCACCAACTTAAATCCTTAAACCCGGTGTTATAATTATTCATAATTATTACTACTTATTAACATAAAATAAATCTACGAACGTGTTTAACGATATGGGTCAAAGGCATAATACCTACTTATACAATTTTTTTATTCCGTAGCCAAATTGGCAAAAACGGAACCCTTATAGAACCGCAACAAAATTATGATACTAACGGCTTGTTTCACAATCTCTATTTAAAGCTATTTGTCAGATAAAAAATAACACTATCTCTTTCTTTCACCTGGAAGAATAAAGTGAGCGTGTTATTTTTATCTGACAGATAGCTATAACTGGAGATTGTGAAACAGGCCCTATATTGTAAAAAAAATATATGGGGTGGGGCCCTCCATACATACATGATAGAACTGAGGGATAGATTTTTTTTTATATGTATATAAACGTGTGGGGAATCAATAAAAAGGTCTTTGAAAATAATATCATGGTTTACGTGTCACATTTTTATTTAAGCAAACCTTTTTCGAGATATCAGCTCTCAAAGTCTGAAAAATGTGTCCCCTCCTCTATTTTTTAAACTACGTGGTATAAAAGTAAAAAAAAATTATGATATGCATAATAATAAACTCTATCAACGATTTTTGGTTTAATTTAATTATCTCTTGTAGTGTTTGAGATAGGTTGATTTAACTGTATTTTTAGCGATAAATTGATAATGGTACGGAACCCTTCGCGCGCGAGTCCGACTCGCACTTGGCCGGTTTTTTTCTACTGACGAAAAGCATATGTGTATATGTATACCTACGTATACATACATTGAGTCCCAAAACTAAGGGTACAAAAGTACCTTAAGTGTCCGGTGTTCTTTTTTACGAAATTGTAATACTTAATACTATAGTTGGAAAATTCTAAGAATTAACTATTGACAGTTATAGATTAAACCTTATTAATATGAGGGTAAGGCTAATCATTTTTCCGATAGTCTTAACGTCATAATATAATTATGTATAAGGCTCATTTCTAAATGTCAAAAGTTAATTCTTAGAAATTTCCAACTGTAGCTAAAAATAATCCCGATAGCATTTTAGCATACCTAACAGATACTTTCAATTCTAACTCAATTAAGTGGAGTACCTTTTTATTTTTGTTCTTAGTTTTATAATAATGTACCTTACTCTACTCTGTTTCACTATTTTTGATTGAAGATGTAACTTTTCTTCACTTTCGAACACTTTATAATCAAAACGATATTAAAGCGGTATGTCTTAAGTTATAAATACCATGTATTGGAAAATGAAACCTTTAAGTGATAAGTGGAACACTTTTTTAGAGTACTTATAAAATATATTTCATAAAAATAATAATGCACAAATAAACTTAATTTCTTGACTAATTAAAATATGATAAAAATATATTGATAAATCTAAATACAGTATTGTATGAATCAACGTCCTCCCAAAACAAGGATACCTAGTTATAATCGTGTTTTGAGATACTAAATAATTATATATGTATTTAACAAAACATTTTTTTGTAATACAGTCCAAGACAAAATAAGGTTTACACAAAAATGTTCAAAAATATGTCCCAGTGCACTCTAATTCTGTGTAATAAGAACGTCGTAACATATTTATGAGCGGATTCTTTCGATACTCATTTTTGGACTTGACTGTACCTAAACTTCATATTGTTATCTTAACAATTGAAATTCATATGCGTTAATTCATTATTTATTTTTTAATTGCCATGTAAATTTTTAGTTCGCCGTGCCTTGGTTTTGACTGTTATGCTGTGAAACTTATTGGAATAATAAAAAATAAAATATTAGTGATTTTCAATTTTAAAAGTAAGTACCGGACCTTTAATAATCATAGATAGGGTATTTTGTTCAAAGAAGAGTTTATGTTAAGTATTTTTAAAAGTTAGTAACTCTACATTCAAATATTAACAAAAAAAAACTTGATTCGTCTGGCAATCGAATAAATTTAAATATAAAAAAAAACTCAATTCTTCTGATGTCAATCCAAAGAATAACTAAAAAATAATAACTCATCTTATGTGACATAGTATTTTTAGAGAACGGATCAGCGTCAAATGTCTAAGTCACTTTACAGCAAACTTGATTAAGACGAGGAGACGGTTTTTTTTAGAAAATCTACGAATACAGAATTACTAACTTTTAAAATTTATTTTAAGTCTTCTTTGAACAAAATACCCTGTCAATATCCCATGTCCCATAGTTTTGGGACGTCCCTGTATTAATTATATTAGTTGTAAGGTTTATTTTATGAACCTTTGATTCATAAAATAATTTCATTAATTTCTTTACTTATTACCTATGTACAGTTTTTTTGTAACCGACCCATGTAGGATTATGGAGATTAAAGTAATTTTGCTGCCCTCCGGCCGGCAAACAACACTTCCGCTTGCCGGCTCCGTTGAGCAGAAAAATAATATACACACCTCAGCCGTTAAATGGGAAAGCTTCGGATCACATTTTTGTCAACTGTAATTCCACCTCATCCGAGACATTTCCCACTTAAACGGCCTTGGCATGTAATCTACTATGTTAAATTATTGCATTAGAATACAGTATGAAATTTATTCATATTTATGAAGGATTTATCCTCCAGGACCACAAAGTTGAATTCCTAAAATGTTGGATTTGCAAGAAGTTGAATTTGCACCATGTTGAATGTTAAAATGTTGAATTTGCATAATGTTGAGTTCTCTTTATGTCGAAATTGCATAAATTTGCAGCTTGTTGAATCCTAAAATGTTGAGTTTGCAGAAAGTTGATTTTGCGGTATGTTATAGGTATATGTATGATATATGAGGATCGATTTATAACATGGGTCATCATTTAGAGTAGGTACCTACATCATAATGCATTGTGTCACGCAGACCAAGATTCACGGAACAGCTACGTTATGTACCTTTATTCGTTTATTATTTCGTTTATTATACAGGTTGTTACAAAAATGGTGATACAAGATATTAAAACATGAATCTTAATGATTTTGAACAAATTTTACTATGGGACCAAATATGAAAACTCAAAAAAAAAAATCGACGCACTCATACATTTTGGTCAACCTATCTTAGCCCATTTCTATGGAAGTGTCATTTTTTTTCTTGAGTTTTCACATTTGGTCCCATAGTAAAAGTTGCTCAAAATAATTCATAGATTCATGTTTTATTATCTTGTATCACCATTTTTGTAACACCCTGTATAATAAACGAAATAATATTTATTTTCATATTAACATATATTTATATATATTAATTTGGATTGTACTAAATACAGGTAATTTAACAAAATAATTTGAAGTTTTAAATATATTACAAGTAGGTATCAAGACTGGTTTTCGGGGTAAAACCCAGTGATACCATAGTTTATATTTTTGAATTTGCCGCCATTTCTCATTCTCATCTTTCATTTGCCAGACTCTAGTATAGGAAGATTTACAAACCAAATGTATATATTTTTTTATTTCATTACATTGTTATTTTAATTATATTTCATTGACGATCATGTTAGATATTCTTATATCGCTACAATTATGTATATTATGTCATTTTCTATACATGAAATAAATTAATCTGAAAAAAAAAATGGCGGACTTAAAGCTTTATGGCATTCTCTACCAGTCAACCAATGGACTAAACCAGAAAGATGAATAATATTTTGTTGTGGTAAGTAGGTGCCGAGTCTTTAGAGTTAAACAGTATTTGGTTTATTTGGTAAATATGTGATCTTTTCAACGAATCGCGGACTTTTGTGATCCTGATAGCCTGATAGGAGAAAAGAACTGTCCTAAGATTTGTTTTCCACTCCGTTACAATTTTTTCATAGTCATAACGGTAATGGGATGGACAATCCCAAAAATGTATGGAAATCTTGGGACTTCTTCTATTAATTAGGATCGACAAAGCTCGCGTTTCTAAGTAGAAATCGTATAAAAAATACCCATGTTAAAAAAGAGCCCAGGAATAAAAATATGAGTTCCTAAAATGTTGAAATCCCGAAATGTTGAAAGTATACATTTTGAGATTTCAACTTTTTAATATTTCAACATTATAAGAATTCAACATTTTGCGAAACTGAAAAAAAACAACATTCTGGGAAAGTCAACATTTCGGGATTTCAACATTTTAGGAATTCAACTTTGTGGTCCTGGAGGGTATTTCTGAAGTCGGCTGTACCATAGGATTTATTACGACTGTACACACGCGCCTAGCAATATGGATCAGGCAATGAGGGTTTTCGATATTTTTTCTGGCACCAGACGGCGCTACGTAGTCGTGAGGTCCAAACAGTTGATAGATCCATAGGTACTGAACATAAAATATCCCAATTCTATTGTATTTGCATGTTTATTGATTTTGTAATGGATTACGACTAGAAAGTGGTCGCCCAACTGAAGATTGAGCTTCAAAACAGGGGCGAAAAGTCACTGGTACTGAAGATAATTAAAAAAACCTTTGTTCATTTCATTCGAATTGACTTGGAACAGATTTTTATTAAATTTAGAGAACAATATTCCTAAAGTAATAAATAGACAGAATATTCGCGTATTTATTTTAATAGTTCCTTGGTCATTACGCCTCGCTAAGTTCTGCCATCTCGCTGCCCCATAGTGGCAGGAAAAGTTTCAAAAACCCTCATGTTCTGTCTTCGTGTTGTATTAAATATTACTCATAATTTTTGTATTCTTACGGCCATTTCCTTACAAGGGTGAATATCTGAGCGTTACAACCGCCAATTTTGGTGGCATAATTTTTATCGAACTTTCTTATCAATGTTATACTTCGTCATTTGTATAAGGTACCGTGCCTCCTTCAAATGACAAAGTTGCACATTGTAACGAATAGAAACTTAGGAAAAAATTATGCCACCAAAATTAGGTGGTTGAAATGCTCAGATATTCACCCACAAGTGCCTTACGAGTAACTATCTGATGCTTAATTTTTTTTCTTTTTGTAAAGACTGTATTAATGTGTAAAAAGGTACCTACTTATTCAAATATCTTTCAAGTTGCGGTTAAAAAACACGGCACATTAGAAACATTCTGGCAATACTACCACTGATATGAGAGCGAATAAAGTGAAGTTCGAAACGAGTGCTGGCGAATGGCGGTTAATTCAACACGAGTTTGGAATATCCTTTTCGCACGTGTATCATACGACGTTTTCCAGTATAGATGGCCCTCTGAAGGTTCGCCCCATTTGTTACCAGTTGGTTTTCTAGACAACAGGGTTTAGCAGGCTAACCGAATAAGATCACTCTATGCTTAATTAATACCAGTCTTAGATCTTTTGTTTTAGAGTTAGTCAAGATACTGTATCATAGAAAGTGTCAGATTTTGTAAACTGTTCAGGTTCAACCAAACAAAATTGTATTTGGTAATAATAAAATTTATTACAAAATGCACATTCTTAACCTATGTACAATGTACATCCTGTCCTCATATTTCATTATTTGTAACAAAAGGTTGTTGTTTTTTTCTATATTTTTTTAGTTTCATGCTATGGTACACCTACAAAAATGCATAAATAGGCACTAATTTTCACAACTTACATACACATGTAATAGTAAAGTCCATTTCAAATACGAAGGCCCGACTCCACTTGACAAAGTCATTAGGCGTCAACAATAGGATTTACAAAAGATACCTGGCCAGACCTTTTTGAGCGTGATATTTTTTGTATACAGCGGTGAGCGGTGTTCGACACGTGCCAATTTGTAGTGGACCTATTAAATTACAAAAGTCTCGAGTAGCATCGGGCCTTCGTATTTGAAATGGACTATAGTCCATTTCAAATACGAAGGCCCGATGCTAGTGCGATACAAGTGCGAAAAACATGAAATCCGAAACGAGAGGCGATAAATTAAAGCACGACAGAAGGGAGATGAAATACCTCAGGTGCAATGGGTAATTTTTCGCCTTCGTTAACAATCTACTATATTTCGTAGTCTTTTCAAAATAAATAGTTGTATCGACAAGTAATATATTTTATGCTAACTATACCTAGTTACAACTATAAACAATTTCATAGAATTGACATCAATAACAGTAAAAACCACACGGAAATGCATTCACGCGTTAAGCTTGCACTCTATTACTGCGAAACAAGATCAACATGTTGCCTAATCACACTTACGCATGAAACAGAGAAACAGACACAGACAACAGAGAAAATGCGTTGATCGTATTTCGCAGTAGCAGTATTAGTAATGGAGACAAAGATAAGTTCTACGTTCTCGGTACAAAGCGGACAGAGCCCCCGTTGGCGGGTGCCAGGAACACGGCGTATGGGTCGGCCTTGAGCTCGTAGGCCGAGACCGGCTCCACGCGGTACTTGTGCAGCAGCTGCGCCAGCGCAGCGCGCACTTGCATCAGCCCGTAGCGCTTGCCTGAGGACAAACCGTAAAAACATGTAGGCAGACGCAGTGATGGGTCGTTCCCGGTAACCCAACATAGTAAGATTGGGAGTTATTACATGTTTTTTTAAGAACTGTTTTTAAATATTCTGATGTACTTATATCTTTTTTAGGTATATAACAGCCCCGCCTTTTGCTTTATTGCCGTCAAGATAATAGTTAGAAGAAATAGGCGCGCACTTGTCGCATATACAGGCTGGCCAAAAAATAAGTGCATTCCCGCTACAAGTGAGGATTTACATACATTGCGTTTTCTGTAATATACTCGTATGGCGGTAGACTATAGAATGTTTCATAGTAGGTATTATAGCGTAGAAATTGTTTCCATTAGTATCATTGTAATATAAATATTTACCATGATTATCATGAATACAGTTAAATTATGGAGATAGTAAACAACTTGGGTAAATATATTTCATATGCATCTGTAAGTAATAGTATCTTACCCTAAAATATGAATGGAATTGATTAAAATGAATTCATTATAGAACGTGACATTAATGAAAACGTTATAAAAAATATATGTAGGTACCTATTGTTGAGTTAAAATTACTTTCAGTTACCATTTACAACGCGGTCGAGTAGTATTTAAACAACATCACTTGGTGACACGATATGATTGCCGGCAGACGCCACAACAATCTTATCAGTTTTTTGTCACTATAGGTACAAGATATTATTGATTTTATTACATCCACCACAATTGTGACGGTGCAATATTAGATATCAATGTTCTTTCGCTGTATTCACGATTTATAGTACTGTATAAATAAATACCTCTTGTGCTTTAGTATTTTATACTAGTACAGTACAGTCGTGACATAATGTAGCGGATTACTAACATATTTTTTTCTCTAAGTAAACCTAATAATGAACAACGAGTCGAATTTAAAGAAAATAAAATTATACGGTATATGGCCGAATAGTTCATTCTCGCAATTTCGAGCCTCATATACGTACAATTACCTATATTATGCTCTCCTGTTGATATAATAGCTTTTGTCCAATTTCCTACCTATCATGGTTTAACCATCTCAAGCTAATCTTAATTAGGATCAACCAAGCATGAGCTAAAATTAACTCCCTATGACCTTCATTGTTAGCAATCATGACGTGTTGAATGTCATATCACATTACTACAATATGTACATGTTCCACCAAGATTATCCGCAAATATGTACATCACGCTTGTATTGCAGGTGCTAGCTGACAAAAAGTCATCAACTTCAGACTAACAGCTTAATATTTATATAAAAACCAGCCAGTATATGCCAGTGGCTACCATACGATAACATTATATCGATTAACATTAGAAATGCAAAAAAACTCTCAGTCTTCCCGTACATTTCACGTCTAAACTATTTTCATGACATAGACGTGAATCTGTTCCGGGTAAGAACAAATAATAGTTTTGTATCCTACTCAATTCATGAATAAAATATATAAAAATATAGCCTAGCCAAGGACCTAGGCGCATGTTAAGCTCCATTGAGGCTTGTGTTGTGGATATATACCTATACACGGTGTTACGCGGGCATTGCGAAAGATTTTAACTATGCATTCTAGACATCAAAATAAACAAAAAATATTATGAGACCTAATGTCAATTCCACCAAAAAAAAAAAATTCTTTTTTCTTTTTTTTTAGGCCGATTTGAATACTTTTTAACATTTCCAGTACTTTTTATCATAACAATAATTTGTTTAAATTATTTATTTCAATTGGTTTTTTAGGTAGAGGTTATTTTGTCAAGTCTATTCGTATTTTTTGATTGTCAGGTAATATTAGAACACATTGTGGTAGCATTGTAATCCAAAAGAAGTTAAATGACGAGTTACGTCGAAAAACTTATTTCGAAAAAAGGTTGATTATCTCTGAAACCAAGTCGAATCCAGGAAATTTTATATAACATTAAAGACTCTAAATATGGTCAGGAATCCAGCATTAAAATCTTTCGGAATGCTGACGTTACAACGTGTATGTAGGATATAATTATATAGTCACGAGGGATATATGTATACCTATATACAGAGAGATCTAATGATCTCATAGGTACTCAGAAAACATCGATAACCATTAACCAAGGAACTGCCATCATCATTTTAACCGTTCAGCATGTCGTACAGGCAGAGAGGCATAAGATTAGCAGAGGGCGTTAAAGGAACTATAGGGTAGACTTGGTACGGTTGTAACACCTCGAATATTTCCGAAACTATCTACAGGAGGGCAAGGGGTACAAGGGGAAAGAGACGCGACGGACATGCAGAAACACGATTACCAGTGTTTATTTATTTCAAATGGTACCTTACCTCAAATGAGTATTCTTCAATT